>JAQJVL010001950.1:15000-133196 GCA_035578905.1 Stictocephala bisonia | reverse complement strand
GGAAGGACTGTTAAATGTAACAATACACACCTAGCCGTATTATATTTTGTTTTTATGCTAATATTCCACAGCTTGAGTTATTTTTGGAAGGATAGTTATCTTACAGCTGAAATATACTTTCCTTCATAGTTACTACTTTCAGTAATTTCACAAATGTATCAAAATCCAGCCAATCTAAAATTAATTAACATTTTTTACACATAAAACGGTAATGGCTAGTCTTAAAAATGAATAAAATATATGTTAGGTAGATACAAGCAACTGGAAAAATGTTGAAATTAAAAAAATTAAGAAATGGAAATTTCTGGTGCAAAACATTTTAAAATAACGAAATGAGGCATTTGTACTATAAGAGTACAAAATGAAGTTAGAGCTCCAAGATTCAGTTTTTTTACAATTGAATGGTCAATTTTAGCTTTAAATAACTCAGAAACGTGGTTCGGATGCCATGTAACTCTGTTAATCCCTCAGTTGCACTGGCTATTTGGATATTAATAAATGGATCTTTCTCAGGAATAGTTGATCTTTGTTAAGTTAGAAAACAGTACATGTCATTCTTAATACTCATTCAGTCATTCAGATTCGCCTTAAAATACACACAGGCTGAATCGGCGTCTTATATCTGAGAATCAACATAATAATAATGACAAAGTATTTACCTATTTTCACTTTTAAAAACATCAACATAAGCTCTCGTTGAGGTAACATTTCACGGCTCATTCCCGACCCAGTTTGGTGCAGATATTCTGCTCACCTACATCATCGTGCCCCCAGGAAATTGATATCAGAAATACCTCCGCGGGGGAACAGATTTATCGGTTCATTTCGTTACTCGCTACGTGATTTCATCTTACTAAATTGTTCTCTACAGCAAACAGTCATGAAATAAAAGGTTGATTTTGAACACTATTAAAGCTAAATCAAATGTTAATTAATAATATAAACACCTCTTAATTAACAATGTTGACGTTATTTAACTAACTGCGTGTGTTTGGTTAAATTGTGAAGTTCCGTAAGCAAATCGTTCCTAAGAAATTGTCTGTGTGCTAGAAAGAATATAAGGTAGCTTATTTATATTAATTTTAAAGACTAAAGGATAAGGAAGGGGAACATCGGAATTTTTAAAAATAACCTAAGCTCTCACAACTCCATGATATAATAAATGGTGTAATTATTTTATATTATAACAGTGTTTTCATTAGTACATATACCGGTTGTTAATAATAATTACTCCGGTCTAAATATTGCATATTTTCGGTGCGTATTAATTTTTTTTTCTACGTCATAATAAAAACAGCCATTCGTACTTTTGCTTTTATGAGTGTTTTTTTTATGAAAGGGTGAGTTGTTCACCAACACCGAACGTGTATAATTTTTTGGGTCATTAACTTACCTTTTTTAAATTAGAAATAAAAAAATTATTATATAGCAGGTCTTAAAAAAAACACTGTCCATATTTTTATATTGTTGCAGCAAAATAAATTGTTTACAGAGTTATGAATATTTTATCATTTATTGTACTTGTGGAACTATTTTACAATTAAAATATGTTCCTCTAATTTCATATTTATATGTTGAAAACAGTACACATGAAAAAAGTAGTTATATGCATTTGTTACAATCTGATAATTATTTTTTAAACTAAAAATAATAATTGTTTATTTATTTTCAAAAATACAATTACACTTATACACTTTAAAACACGGAATATGTCCCCACGTGGGTAATGAGTTCTACAGTCTCACACAGACTTTTTAATAGCTTAAACACTGTATGTAAAAAGTTATAAGATACTAAAATTGAAGAAAAAATACAATAATTTATAGTGAACATATTACAAAATAATTATAAATATATAACTTATACAAAATGAGGTGTTATAGCGAAATAAAATATCCATACTTACTGCAAAACTTCATACAACCAAGAATTATTTACATTATACACGTTTGTTTTTACTGTATATGTGTCTATAATATTTTGTCTATGTTTATTTATTTTATTTCATTTATTTATTTATTCATAAGACGCCGATCGTCAAGATATGGGCGAATATGGATTTCGAATGAGTGTGATGAGTGTAGTGTGATATGTGTGCGAATGTAGTCATTGTTACAAACTAAGGCCGACTATTCATTAGAAAGTGTCATTAATTAATAGCCCAATGACAAATGAACAGCCGGTGATTATCAGCTGATCCTTCTCAAAATGTATTGACTCTGATTGGGATCGAACTGTGAACCTTTAGCACATGAAGCTGGGATTGAACCAACTACGCTACCGACCAATTTAATATATGAACCAAACCTTTGAAAATACAGAATGTCCTAATAACAAACATCGTAAATTTCCTTATATTATTCATTAAAAGTTCAACCGAGTGCACACGGCACACAGCGAGAAGGAGTGCGTTTATTCTCTAAATGTGAAATTCCAGAAGATGTGTCACGTGAAGGGAAACAAATTGAGCTATAAAGTAGAATAACTTTCTCAACATCCCCGCCTTCAACTTTTAACGACCTATCCACTTGAATAAACAATGATTTAACACTTAATGTTGATATTATACTCCCGAGTACCACTCTACCTTAATTAGATCGACGAAGGTTGAGTGAACTCTAATTAAAATAATAATTATTATATTATGTGAAATATAATGCCAATCTTAGTATTTATACTAATTTCGGAGCTATAGGTAGTGTTAAATTTATTCAAAATTTGTTATTTTATGTTTCTAATTTGTTCATTAATGATGTACTCCCGATGCATTAAACAATTGCAAAATATGGAATTCCACACAACAATAGTTTTACCGTATGAATTGTTTTAATAAATTAAAATAAAATATTCATATAATCTTAATAACATATTCTGACGAGAGATTATACAGTTTTAGTCATATACCATATTGATTCTGCTTATGAAAATATAGATTCCAGTTATAAATCACCCTGTCATATTATATAAAATAGCAATAAATAAAGTATATCTAAAAACTATGACTGTGAAAGTTAGAACACTACGGCAATGAACAAATTAATGGCCTCAGTAAAGAAGCATTTCGACACTTTCCAATCATGAAACATTTGTATCATTTTGTACTGTTTGTTTGTTTGTATCATTCTGTACATGAAACATTTGTAGCTGTGTCATATTGTACCACACGTAGTATGACATATATGTACCATCTATATTAGTCCAGACTAATACTATACAAAAACAATCCTGCTTGTCATTTTAATATAATTTTATCTCCAGCTTATCATGTCATTTCTGGCTTTTTGTGAAATATTGCTTACAACATCACCGTTTATGATGGAATTTTAAATTTTATGGGTGATAATATATATAAAAAAATAATAATTTAGGCACATTGGTTATGTGTGGTAAACAATATTATAAAAAATTTCCTAGCGTTATATTTTGTAGTAACCTGTATTTATTTTTCCTTCTTTTAATGTTGACTCTCGATGTAGCTAAATAAGGATCAGCTGATAATCACCGGCTGTTCATTTGTCATTGGGCTATTAATTAATGACACTTTCTAAGCAATAGTCGGCCTTAGTTTGTAACAATGACTACATTCGCTTATCTACACTCATTACACTCATTCGAAATCCATATTCGCCCATATCTTGACGATCTGCGTCTTATGAATAAATAAATAAAATTAAATTACTTGCTCTTTATTGGTCTTTACTTGAAAACGGTTTGGTCATTTATAAAAGAATTTTCTTAACATTTAAGGAGAGCCTGTATTTTAAAAGATAAATCACTCGCATATATAGAAATAGAGATATGTAGAAGGCTACACATGGGGGTAAACCAGGGGTAGAATAATTAATAAAGATTAATGACAAATTTCTTGACTCTTAGTCACAATTATTGTGAGTTGTACTTGACAAGGCTGAGGCGTTTACAGACACCATGTGTACATTCAATATCACCAAGACACTGGAGAAACGTATGGGTGGAACAACTAACAGTCGGGGTTTTTGCTTATTGTGAGATTTTTAATATAGTTGTTTCACTACAAACTAAACCGTTCTTACACTAAGTCATCTTACATTTACTGTTTTCCCCCCACCCTACCACAGCACTCCTGATGGCTCCCCACCTACCCTTAAATATGGACACCAATACGTAATGGACTAATGTTTTATATGTTTTTAGGTATTTAATAGATTTTAAAAGGTAGATATGAGTAGAAGAAGTTGATTAATGTTATAAACTCTGTCAGCTGTCGACCAAAGGACAAATGAGAATCGTTGAAGTTACAAACAAACACATTCAATGTTTATTTTATGATTATGGTCGAATTTCGGTCAACATAAAAGGACCACCCAGTCCAAAATATGATTCCATGATTATAGTTTAAATATTATGCAAGTTTTCCAAATTACAGGTTAATTTATGCTGTGAGTAGACAAGTGTAAGCTGTGATGTGGATATTTCCCTAAAAGATTACTTGGATTGTAGAGAAACGAATAAAATATTAGATATTCCAGTAGAATCATATTGTCAACTCTAGCATTAAAACTCATGTTCATGTTTGTCAGCCGCCATTTGTTAACTTTACAGTATTCCAAAACATAATGAATGAAATAATACCACTGTAATTTCAAATTATTACACGTGGAAGACTTCAACAGTCCGTTTCATGTTTTGAATATGAAAGAACTTTAATGTTTGATTTGACTGACTTTCATATATTTACAGATGTTAATAAAACTCCTACACAAGTCACTTCTAATGGTGGCAATACGATTGATTATGTGATAACCCACTTCCAGTCACACAATATTCTACACATTTAATATTTAGATGTGCCTTCCTGATACTATGAAGCCTAGTTCATTACGTTTTATGCCATACATGCCTTACAGATTACACAACACGCTTTGGTTAGAAAATGGTACTTCACTGAGGATGCAATTTTATATTTTGAGTTGCACTAGGATTGGAAATATGGAAAAAGTATATACATGGGCGATGGCTTCACAGCTTTCTTAATATTTCATTGCTATTTTTATTTATCATTCCTTTATAATATAAAGAAATTATAACTTCAGACAAAACGACCCACATAAATCTATCCCCCTGAGTTAAAACTTGACAAGATTGTAGTACATTATTTAAGTCCTTCCCCAAACACTAGAAATAAAACTAATATTAATTAAAAATTTGTATATTATCTACACTCTCAAAATAACTAAACAATTTGGAAAATAGTGAACATATACATTAATCTCAAATCACCAAAGTAAAATGAAAAGATAAAACTGGCTGTAAACAACAAATGGTTAAAAAATTGCAACGATGTAGTGGACCAGTTAAACAAAGATTTCTCTAAACAAGGATACATGTGGTGTCTAATAACAATCAAATATAACATTTTAATACAAATATAGTATCACCAGCAGAGAGTCTGTACCTGTCCGGGGTTACAGTTTGATGTTAAAAGTTAAAATAAAAAGTTAAAGATTGTCTTATTTTACCAGGTGAAGTTAGGGCTAATGAGCCCTCTCTAACACTTAACCTGGGGACCAACGGCTTTACGTGACTTCCGAACCACGGGAGCGGCAGGGCAAAATCTATAAGAGGTCTCATCGGGAATCGAACCCGGACTGATTGCGTGGCAAGTCAGCGCCCTAGTCCCTTATCTACGGCCGCTCCAATGTTAAAAATGGTAATGCAGCTGAAGAGCACCGACTCTACCAGCGTGGATGAAATCCCCTGTTCATTGTTGAAGAGGTGATTTTCATTATGCGGTGTTCACTAATATTTGTAATGCAAATATTTACTGGGTAAGATTTTAAAAACCACTCAAGGTAAGTAAAGTTATTCCTGTAATCAAAGCTAAATATATATCCATAACATATGCAGACATACCATATAATTACTGGCCCTTTCGATCTTATCCTCATCTTCAAAGTCTAATGTATTTGAGCAAACTTTATGCCAAAAGCTTGTAAAGATTTAGGAGACTAACAATATGAAATTTATCAAATTGCTAAGGGTAAGTCTACGACTTCAGAAAATTTCAGTTTTATCAATTACCTCATCATTACTCACTATTTAGATAGTGGCTACCATTTCCTTGGCATTTTCTGTTTCTTAAGCAAGGGGCTTAGTTCCGTAAATATCCTATTTCAAAAATTTAGAGCTAAACTGTTCAGATGTAGCCAAGTAGTCAAACCATAATTTCTTCTGACAGATCCATTGTGTCTGGAGTTCTCCTTGATAACTTTGGCGTGTTTCACAGACCCAATTTACAATTTAATTTGGTGACAAAACATGATGGGCCATACAACATTTTACTTTCAGAGTGTTAATTAAGTGTCTGTTGCACTCTCAGAGTGACTGTTCACTCTGCGTGACTCCAGAACCATGTGAGTGGGAGTGACACTTCGTGATGACGATGGCCTGTCTCACCGACCTCATTTACAACTTGATATGTTTACACAACATGGTGGGTCATAATATGAGGTTGTTGGTGTTACCACATGTTACACTCGGAGTGTTAAGTGTCAGACTGTTGTTTCACTCTGTGTGACTCCAGAAATACGTGACGGGTGGAGCGACACTTCGTGATGACAAGCACCTGTCTCACAGCCGCATTTACAATTTAACTTGTTTACATAACACACAGGTACTGTCAACCCAATCTTAATGAACTGGGTTTTTTAAAAAACTATCAAGTTAGCTATAAACCTAGTGGATATCTTTAAACTTGCTACACTATACAGTATACTACAAGTACTTATCCATAGATAATAATTATTTAAGTACATTTTGATGAAACATAACAAGAATGTAATGTCCTTAAATTACTTAAATCCGTTATTTTATTTCTGACGTCAGATTTTCTCATTCCTTGGAATCAAAGTTATTACTATACGATCATTACTTTTAGTTTTCATTCGCGTTCTACTTTTAACAACTCTTCAATGTCAAAGGTCGACTGATTCTTAAAATGCAATTTATTATAAATAGTTTTTTAATTAGCATAATACGTGTTGGTACATATACAGTACAAGTAAACGTCACACAACATAAATTTATTACAATATAAGCACAAAATGCACAAATATACTACAATACAAGCACAAAATGCACAAATATTATGAAGTGAATTGATGAAGTGATTAACTTAGTTAAGGAAAAACTTGTAGAACAACAATATGAAAAAATGTATGTAAATCAAATTGTAAAGTTGCTCAAAACTATCTTGAAACAAAATTACTTCCGTTTCAATAACAAATTTTACTTACAAAACGATGGTTTAGCTATGGGTAGTCCACTATCAGCCATTTTATCAGAAGTTTATTTACAGTATCATGAAGACTCCATTTTAGATAAATTAAAAAAGGAACATGATATCATATTTTACACCCGTTATGTCGATGATATTCTGGTTTTGCTTAACGAGAAATCATGTAATGACTTAGATAATATGTTAAATATACTTAATTGTCACCACCAGAAGCTTAGTTTTACCAGTGAATTTGAATCTATGAATGAAATTAACTTTTTGGTTCTAAAAATAACTCGTGATCATAACAAACTTTCATATAGAATTTTTAGGAAACCTACTCAAACCAATTGTACCATAAATAACAGTTCTGTCCATCCCCCGTCTCACAAAACAGCTAGCTTCAGAAGTATGTTATATAGGGCGTATTCAATACCATTAAGTGTTGCAGATAGAAAACAGGAAATAAATTTAATAAAATCAATAGCTATTGCAAATGGATACAAAGCATCAATGATTGATGAAATTGGAAGTAGAATGAAAAAGAAAATAGAAAACAAAATTCGAGACGATAGACGAACAACACTTAAAAAAGAAAAATCCGATAAAGAACAAAAGAAGTATGTATCCATCCATTACAATGGGCCGTTTACACAAAGAGTTGGTAATAGATTTAAGAAATTCAATTTATCAGTAGCTTTTAAGACTTGTAATACTATGTCCAACATTTTACACCCGATTATTGAAAGTGAAGATAAATTTAATAATTCAGGAATATATAGGATTAACTGTAATGATTGTAATATGTTTTACATAGGTCAGACTGTAAATTTTAGAAAAAGATATAAAAACCATGTCTCTTCTTTTAAAAATAATAAACCTGAAAGATCTAATGTAGCTAAACACCTTCTGAATTGTACCCACAGTTTGAATAAAATAGATGAAAATGTAGATATTCTAAAATTTTGTAAGAAGGGTCGTAACATGAATGCTTGGGAAGAGTTATTTATTTTTAAAGAAAAATGTAAGGATCGTGATAAATTAATGAATGAACAGGTTAATTTTGATTCCGAAATAGTTTTTAAAAATGTATTTTCAGCGAATAAAAGAAGAGAAGTAACAGACAATAGGAATTAACCAATAATATCACAGCAGCCGCCATTTTGACGATTCCAGCCAATGAGGTCACGTGATCATAGGCCTATAAATTGAGTTGTTCAACACCGTTTTCCATTCTTTTGTGAATCCCTCTGGTCTGAGGAAGGTGAGCGTGGTTCACCGAAATCGATCACCATAATATTTGTGCATTTTGTGCTTGTATTGTAGTATATTTGTGCATTTTGTGCTTATATTGTAATAAATTTGTGTTGTGTGACGTTTACTTGTACTGCAATTTATTATAAGCCTAATATATAGGTGAGCTATGCGATCTACCTAGAGCTTTTTTATATAAACGATATTGTTAATGGTCTTGTGTCAAGCTCTATACTTAAGTTTAACTATCTCCTGTGATCATTACCCAAACCTAGTGTACCACCTAACACATGGACACCCCATTCTGCTACAGTGGTGTTCAGGCCGATAGTGACCATTGAGAGGACACTTGTTAGTATTAAAAGGGCGAAAAACAAAAAATATTGTCTACAATCTTTACAACACTTAGATGAAAGTAGCTGGATTACTTCGCTACTCCACAATGACGGTTGTAAGGAACGAATAATTGTACAACTCTAAGGTATCATTCTTTATTTAAACTTTACTGTTTAATATGTGCGGTATTTCACACTCATTACAAAAATCAACTTCAGTGAGTTTCCCTCAACACACATCGACATAACATATATATTATATATATATATATATATATATATATATATATATATATATATATATATATATATATATATATATATATATAATATATATGTTATATATATATATATATATATATATATATATATAAATGAATAAGTATTAATATAAATACGTCTCATAAATTTTACTTCAACGTAGCACCTGAAATGTGCAGGAGTCTCTGCTAGTCTATCATATAACCAAACAGGCTTATCCAATTTGGTAATGGAAGTTTCGTAGTGGTTTATTTACCCTTGTAGAGTTGTCGGAAACAATGTATTAGTTAGAGAGAGTGGTCGATGTTTTCTGAACGGACTGTCTGAGTAGTTTGTTTTCAAAGCCTCCATTTCAACCACTAAGTTGTTTATTAGCCCTTTGTTCCGCTAAATAGAATAACAGCTGTATCTATGTTTCAAAATAGAGTCTAAATGTGTTCGTAAACTGACCAATTACTTTTTCTCTCAATTAAAATAACATATTTATATCATGTTGTAACTTTATATCATATAAATTAAATATAAGTTCTCTCTTTTTTTCACAGTCAAATATCTTGTTTTGTAATATATTTTTGGTATATACAGTGTGGAAAAAGTCCTGGAACGGCTTAAAAAAAAAAAAAAAAAAAAAAAAAAAATACAATGAAGCTCCTGTTCTCCTGTTAAATATTCTTTTCTTAACTCAAGTTGGGAAAGTTAAACATTTTAAATACCCACTGGACTTAAGAAATATCTGTTTAGGTTGGTTAGTGACTCTTTACATCCAGTCAAGAAAGGCCCACGAGGAGTTTGACAACAATGTTAGTCTTCAGCATAGGTCAAGATGTAAATCATTTTAAAGGGGTTGTTTGGCACAGATGATCGTCACAAACAGCACTTAAAAAGGATAGTCCGGTACAAAATGGCAGATTTTTAAAGATTTTAATGGAACAAGTGATGTTTACTTAACAAATATTGTTGGAGTTAATATTCAAATTGCTCACCCTTGTTCGTAAATGAGTTCATAATGTACAATTGTACGAAAGACTTCATGCATACAGCAGAATGTTTTTATATGCCTGTGCACTTTGTAGCCACTAATATAATGTCTTATTACAAACAAGTAAAATCTTTGAACATCTGACATTTTGTTCTGGGTTATTATTTTTAAGTGCTGTTTGTGGTATCATCTGCGATAGAAAACCCATTTAAAATTATGCACATGTTGACGTATGCGTAAGTTCAGTATTTTTGTAGAAGTCCTTGTGGAATATCCTCTATTGGAAGTGATGAGTCATGGGGTTAAAGTTAATTATAATATTTTATTTTAATAATATTTTTTAAAGTGCATTAGCTTAGTACCGATTAGGATTGCAAAACACGAAATCAATCGGAAAGAATGAGCAAATATCAGATCACTAAATACCTCGTGGTAACATAATAAAAATTCCGTCTTGACAACTGGCAGTCTTCTCTTCACCTGTAGACGTAATGGTCCGAAAGTAAAATGAATACACTTTTGTGTGTAACAACAGTGAAATTGTACACCTTTCTGAGTCGAAATAAATTGAAGAATGTCGAAACCAATTACAGGGGTTCTTTCAAGCTGTCTTTGACTGTAAATGGCCTTTAGAGAGTGAGAAGAGAAAATTGTTCAAACAAATTTAAATGTAGACAAAAATGAACATGCGTATATTTGTTCTATTATCATTTATTTTAAATAATTTAGATTATTAGGAAGAGAATTGTTGTCTTCCTTTGTATTATGCACATTTTATTGACCTGCCTGTCACAATAAGGCCATGCGTGACTACATATGAGAATAAACTTGGCTGAGAATTATGTGCCCCACTTGTAAGTGAGAGGAGTTGTAAACCCCTTAACATTTATTTTGTACTGTTACGTAATTTTAATTTATAATTATTTATACGTAATTTTTATTTACGTAATAAATAATTTAATTTATTTATAATACCACTGTACGTGTATGGGTGGGTGGGTGGGTCAATACCACTGTACGTGAATGGGTGGTTGGGTGGGTCAATACCACTGTACGTGTTTGGGTGGGCGGGTGGATCAATACTACTGTACGTGTAAGGGTGGGTGGGTGGGTTAGTACCACTGTACGTGTATTGGTGAGTTGGTGGGTCAGTATGATATTTGATTAATTGGGAAAGGTACGTTTATATATCAAGCTTAGCCCTTTATCTGCATCATCAAACACATGCCTGGCTTGTAGCATAAACTTATATTTAACATGCACAATAATTGTAGTTTATTTTAAGAATTGAATAAACAATTAGATTTAACCCAACGCAAAAATTGGAGATGTACTGGGTTACGTACCCACCCAGCTCCGTTAGAACCAATCCACTTTACTCGTTGTCACTGTCGGGGAGAACTTACCATTTCATCCCTTACCTACTCTGGACCTTATTCATGGCTTTATTGTGCTATTAATGGTAAATTCTTCATTTCGTTCTTGTTCACTGTTCTCTCCACATTTCTCAAAGAATAACCTGGGATATTCTTTGTTAACATTATACATTCTGGGATTAACTCCTGTTAACATTCTATCTAGAATGCACAATGTTCATTCTCTGCAGGTTGACACTTTTAAGGAATCTTTGAAGAGTTATAAAAATAATTTACTAAGTTTGGTTATTCCATAGCTATTGTTTCTTTTTCACTACTTTTATATATATATATATATATATATATATATATATATATATATATTATTTATTTACCTTACAATTTATATTTTATAGTAAATGCTGTTGTATTTAACTGAATAATGTGTACATTTCAACCCTTTTGTTGCCTAATTTATTACTGATTGAATAAAACTGTATTTATTTGCTCATTTCATGATGACTGCTGCAATGTTATATTATACTGGTTGTTATAGATTAAAACTGATTGTCATATTTATATAGTTATAATTATTGTTATATTTACATAGTTATATGTATTGTTAATTTATACAGTTATATTTATTGTATATGGCTAAAATTCATAATGTTATACGTTAGTGTTATTACTATAGAATCACCCCCTGCAGTGCATTAACTATTGGACTCTTTTTGCTTGTTGGATATGATTTATTAATAATATTCTTAATGCTACAGTGTAATTGGCAATTGTGCTGTATTGTAGCATTGTAATAATAAAATAAATAAATAAAATAAATCCGTTTTTATAATATCTTCAACCTCGTACAATAGTTACATTAAATCAATGAACAATATTTTGTTCCTAATTGAACTGCATATTACAATTTTATTTTGAGCTTTCACATATTAGCAGGTTTAAAAATAAACATTATACTTGTGGGGACGAGCTTAACTTAGTTCTCTTTTCGTTATGATTTATTCTATAATTTAAAAACGCACTTTATTTCAAACATCAAATGCTAATATTTGATACTTTTGAATAGGCAAGTATTATATATTTTACTTCTTTTATCAAATAATCGTACACATAATGTAACTATATTACTGAATGAAGAATGTAAATTTACGTAACAGCTGATATTACCTGTAAAAACAGTCGTGTCCACTTCGTTGGCCGTCGTGATGGATTACCACAGAGTAACTAAAGTTTAGATTGTTTCGTTAACTTTCATGAATGCATCAAAATAAAACACACTCATTACTCATAAATGTCCTGGTCCAGGATGGAAAATGTAAATCATCCCACTTTGTTTGCTCCCTTGGATCTTTTATAGTAAATTTATGTGTTTATATTATTCATTTTGAAAACATTCTTTACCTTGCGGCATTTATTTAACGTAAATCTCTTTATAACACCTCAGGCTCCCAAAGTTTACAAGACCAAAACATATGAAATAATGTCAATATTAATCATCTTAGTATACTTTGTTACAGGGTTGGGGCTATCAGCCCTTATGTCGATTACACTGGAAGCATTGTGTATTCTACACACACACAAATAAATAAGACAATTTGTGTTTCATGGTTGTACAAAATATCGAGTAACATAAGAAACATTCTCCTAAAAATGTAAGAAACAAAGAGTTTACAAAACGGTTTGATGACGTCCCTAACCATTTATATACACACGTATGTCACCGTGACACTTAGGTCCATGTCCATAAAGTGTTTACTGATATTTCCAACCAGCATGGCAACAAACATTTATAATATCACCCTCAAAGTATAGGTTTAAACTTTTGAAAGGGTTAATAGATATTTTTCATTTGTGAGGCCCAGTCTACATTTATCTCAGTCAGCAGCCTTTGATATTCTAATGTGTAAATTCTTTAGGAAGTCCCCAATTCGTACAAAAAATGTATTTGTTCTTTCCGGAGACCCTCCATTTATTCATTTTAATATTATGCTTTGGATATAGATAAATCTGAAACTCTTCTTCTTTCACTATTCTCCAAGGGTTATATCTTATTCTAAAGAGCTTATGAAATGAAAGAGTGTGCATGGGCCATTAATCAATGCCCATAACCCATGGAATATAAAAGGGTTTGGAATATATTCCACTACATCCTTCAAATAGTCTAAATTGAAGTATATATTATGGCAACGACAATCTTTTGATGATATTGAGTGACTTTACTCATAAATATTTTTAGTCATACTGTCATCCTGAGCAAATCCTGTGTTTCCTCATGGAAGCAATAGTAAACTAGAGGTTTCCTGACCTCCAGAGGATGCTCACCCTTATCGAGCACTCCACTTAGTTATTCCACCTTAATCCTGTAACATTGGAAGAATGAAACAATAATATAATGGAATCAGTTGTTCTGCAGTTAATAAGGAATATAATGAAATTACAGTCTAGAAGGTACTTAAAAATGGGTGTATCAGGTAACCACAACCTGGAATAAAATTTAAGTACAGGATCAAAAATGAGGATCAGGAAGATGTGCTTGCACCTGGAAAACAAAAGGAATCAATAATAATAATAATAATAATAATAATAATAGTGAAAGGAAAAATAAAAGTAATAAATATAAACCTTTGTAATTAATATTGTCAACTTTTATGCTCAAGTAGTGTATGATTCAATAGTATGAGAAAATTTATCAGTTTCAAAAATAAATCTTGGTAATTCAAAATTACAATAAATCTCTTTATTAAATTGGGATCTATTTTATTCGTTTTATTCAGTGAGCAATTTTAATTGCCAATTAACTGAGGAAGCTTGTCCGTAAACTGTGCGCGTGTTCATTATTAAAGATAATCACATAGTTATGACGGAATTCCAAGAACCGACTTAAAAACCGGATTTAGTTTGTTGTTAACGGTTTAAAATAACTTTTTAAAACTGTTAACTACGTTTACTTAGAAGCTGATTATTGCTTTTGTAATGATTACAGTTTAAAGGATACACTTTATTAAGTTTATGTTCACTATAAAACTTCTTTATTGCAATAGGTAAGTATTTATAGTAGAAAATTTAATGTCATATTCTATTCAGATTTTAAAATGCAATTTAACAGTATTACAGAGTATATAATAAATTTTATCAAGTATATTCAAATATATGTGAAAATATAGATATACCTGTTAGTACAAATTGCTGTTGACACATCAACTAGTAGATGGTTGAGACCATGTTCAGAGCACAAGGTCACTATCTATATTAAAAAGTAACTTATTGTACTAAATAAATACATTATGTATAACAAATAGTTTGTAGATATTATTTGCAGATTTCCAATGTTTTGAATCCAACGTTTCGACAGGTATAAAAAACCCTGCCATCTTCAGGTGTACTTACTGAAGACGGCAGAAGTTCGTTATACCTGTCGAAACGTTGTGTTTGTTTCTTAAAAACTCAAAGCATTGGAAATCTCCAAATATTATCTACATATCATGAACAATCCAGCGCTAATAAATAACTTTCAAACGACAACATATAGTTTATTTTATCAAACCATATGAATAAAATTACTTATCAGAACTTTTTTGTTTTCATATTGGTAATGAATATAGTGGTCCCACTAGATTTTTATGTTTTTTTTGACCGGTCAACATAAACTCCACGAACGTTCTCCAAAAAAGTTGCTGAAAAGAAATAAAACTATTTTACAATACAAACGATGTTACAATAAAAACAACTTATATTGATCTTAAGTTGTTCTCCCTAATCTTGAATACGGCAGTAACACTATTCATACTGAGATATTAAAAAAAAGAATCCATAGGTTAGGTTAGATTAGTTTAAGTTAGGTTAGGTTAGTATAGGTTGGTTAGGGTAGGTTATGTTAGTTAAGTTAGGTTAGGTTAGTATAGGTTGGTTAGGGTAGGTTATGTTAGTTAAGTTAGGTTAGGTTAGTATAGGTTGGTTAGGGTAGGTTATGTTAGTTAAGTTAGGTTAGGTTAGTATAGGTTGGTTAGGGTAGGTTATGTTAGTTAAGTTAGGTTAGCAAAAACCTAACGTAACCTGTTTTGTTAAATATCTCAGTTTTATTTGTCGTGAGTAGAAATTGATGTCATATTCAATTTTTGGAAGAAAAACTACATAATAAATCGTTTACTGTATGTTGTAAATTTTTTTTAATTGTTGTTGAAAAATGTGGTATTACCAACCAAAAAATGTCTATGGATTCCTGGCAGTGAGGTTAATATAGACTCGTTGAAAATGTGAAAATCAAGTGGAATTCCTATATTGTATTACTAAGTTTGAGCTTATACGAGTAGAATAGTTACATTTAGCAGTTTTAATTTAACGTCCTTTGAAAATTAGTCTTCTAAACACTAAATTAGCTGACCTTTTTTTTAATGATGAGTTGCATGTTGAGTTCTTATTAGAATATGTAGAGTGCTGTGTAGTTTTAGAAAGGGGTGAAATATGAACAGTGACAATCGACTTAAAGGCACTATAGTGGACATCATGATAAACTCAATAAGATATTTATAACATGTAAAATGTAGATCAAATATCATAGAGAACACTATTGTATACTGAAGGTTTTATTGTCTGATGTGTTCAAACGTTTTAACACTAAACAATTTAGCAGTCGAAAGTCAACCAAATTATAACTTTTAATATATTTTTTGTTTTCTGTATACACCAATGTACGTACATAATCAAGTAATAATCTAAAAGGTTAACCGAAATCGATCACAATAATATTTGCGCATTTTGTACTTTTATTGTAATTTATTTGAGCATTTTGTACTTTTACTGTAGTAAGGTTGTGCTGTGGGACGTTATACAGTCACTTGTACTGTATAAGTAACTAATATCATCAATAAACATATGCTTGGTTGACTTTATTTATTAGTTTATCATAATCATAATAATTTTTATTGCCATAAAAAATGTCATTGACAAAGTCATAATTGCGGCAGAAGCTGCCACGTCATATTTTTTAGCTTAAGTCAATAACTAAAATAGACTATAATATAGATATATTAATAACATTTATAAAAATCAACAGCATTAATATTCAAACATCACTGGTTATCACATGCATTTCAATATAATACTACATACTGGAATATAATTTTTTCTACATCAAAAGACTCCTGAAGTGTGTAAAATGGATTTAAAATTAGCCAATCATAAAACTTATCGCCAAAGTATCTAATTGGATGGTTCTTAATTAATATATTTAACTTATTGTACAATTTAATTGAAAGTAGAATATAGTTTTTAGACGTTTTTGTTAGTCTGTGCTTCCCTACGATTGCTAAATCCCCCCTCTTGTGTTATATTTGTGTAAATTGTTATGAAATTCTAGGTTCTGAGGATTCTTTAAAATGTAATTTAGGGTTGAAACTAATTTATATTCATGCCAATTTATTTTCTATCACTGATTATGTTTTAATATAGTATTCGTTTTACTTATCATCATCTATTATTTATTTGATTCAATTTTTTTGAATCTTTTTAACCTCACTCACCAGTTTAAGTAAGATACAGGTCTGTTAGTGAACTTTATTCATCGAGTGAGGTACTGACTATTGGCTATATGATATTTGCGGTGGCCTGTCCATTTGCGGCAACATGCCAATTGCCATTTGTCCATATGCGGCGCTACTATTAAATTAAACCAGGGTTATTGTTGTATTGGTAAATTTTGACAGCTAAATGTCACTAGAGGCCCACTGAAGGTTAATCTAATAATTGTATCTAAAAAAAGAAAATGAAACAGAATCTGAAGGGTAAATTTAATATCTTTAAATTAAGTCCTTGTACATATTTACAAAATTAAAATATTTTTTAGCAAAAAAAAAAAAATGTTAAAAGTAGTAAATTTCGGGGTGAAAATTTAAATAATCAATGCTTTATAACTCATCAGGGAGGCATTATAATGAAAAGTTGTTCATAACGTTTCCTTCCTGAAATAAGTTAGTTAGTATATTTCATATGTCATTTTAAGCTATTTCCCTCGCATATCAGGGTGAAATTTTAACCTCCTCAACTACCACGTGGGCTGGCAAAGTGGTACATTTCATATCTGGTTTACTGTATTAAAACTACAAAATATGCAAACAAATACTGTGCATTAGGAAATCTATAAAGCAACACCAAGTTAAACTAGAAAATGTAGTAAAATCGGGTTTGTTATAAAAACATTATGAAAACATGAACTTTAAAATAGCCTGATTACAGTGTAGTACTTAAGCTCTACAAGTCTGAAGATGGTAAGTTTATAAGTCACAAGCACCAAACTTACCCGAACAGTAAGGTTCATCAAAGGAGCTGACATCTTGTAGGAAGACCGTTATAAGAAATACAATTAGACCCCACACTGGTGTACTCGGTATGACAGACCCAATCTCCATCGACGAAATCATAACTACAGAATATATTACAAAAACCACAGACTGGGGGTGTTTATCTAACATATATTTCACTTAAAGGGGACTATTCCTATCTCTGTGGTACCATTGAGGTACTTTCCTCCAACTGTGTGGACCTGGCGGTACAAAGACAATAGACGACATGAACGGTTAATACGAATATGATACGAACAGTTGACTGGAAAATAGAATTCTTATGAAACATATTCCTCACAGGTTTGTTAGAGTGAATCAATATTAATTTTCTTCCACGTAGTAATAAAACTTGTCTACAAGTAACTTTTTGTAATCTTCATGTTTCAGCTGTTACAATCTGCCATAAAAATGTGTCAGTGATAACGCTTTATAAACAAGTTTGAATACACTATCTTCCTTTGATAAATTGGATGTTTTATTAGCTGTATATTATGGAATACTTCATCATATTTATGAATTGAGATTAGAAATCAATGCCTGTCTTGACAGGTATTTATACTGTCGTTTACTAACTTTTACCAGTTGTTATTTGTAAATTTGATCTTATTGAATGTTAGCACTGTTAAACCATATTTTTTGTGAGATAATATATATTATTTGTACAGTTTGTTGTTAGTTATTTGGTGTTTCAATATGGATGTAAATTGTAGAAAGTACGTGCTGATTGGTGTATATTCATTATAAATACTGTACCGTATTTTCACTGCTCCCCTATTTATTTCAGTAATGATTGTACACAGCCAATCACTGTAAGATGTGTATTGAATAAAGCATTAGGTTTCTTGTAAAATAATAAAAAATCATAGAAGACGTATATCATAATAATTTGTATTTATTCATTATTAATACACGACTGCTCTACCATGGCTTCCAATGGTCTGCAACACAGCTCCTCCTACATACATAAAAGGCAAAGAGGCAATTCTTATATAGTTATAAAAGATCTTATCTACTCAGAATACCCCCATTTTATAAGATATCCCACAACGTGCACGGTGACAAATGTAGAAAACCGTCCCTTCCACTAAATTTCCTCTTAATCTAAAACAAATGGACTCAAAAATACCTTTTAAAATATCCTCCAAACACAAGTCTATCTTTATATTAAATTGTATCCTTAAAAAATTCCGCGATTGTTATCAACCAAGTTGATTACTTTGTGAATACTTTATAACAGTTTATGTTACTCTTTGGGTTATTGAGATGTTTATTATACAAAATGTTGGTTTTACTTGATTTTTATATCCATTGGAACATTTTAAAAATGTCAAACGTTCTGAGAAGACTGAATGATTCATAACAGTCTCTTTTGAAAAACATTCAACAAAAAATAAAGGATAATGTTAATTGGGATAGAAAACCCCCTTTAAAAAGTTAATGTTACGCTACATAATTATAAGAGGGGGCTTTTATTGTGATTAAAAAATATTCAGATTTTGTATCTTAGGACTGTAAAGAGCTTTCATGCTCTTTAATGCATTTTAAAATAAAGCTAGAAACATTGTACGAACTAACAAGATATGTGTAATATTTCACTTACTACTCTTTAACTAACTTTAAATATTATGGAACTTGTACAGCAGAGATTTACTCTAATAAAACGGTTAACAAGATCATTAGCATAAAAAGGGGCTTGTTAGACTGATACTTGGAATGGAGCATTGCCCAAGGAATTGGCAAGAGAGTTGGCGGCCCTTGGGAAATTCAATTTGTTTAAGGGAAACACACAACACATGGAAATAAATTTTTATGAATTCATTTACATAAACATCGTTTACCCTGTCAAGACCCTGGCCGTCTCAGTCACATGCTGTATTCCATCGTCTCACAGCAATACTCTCATTACTAATAATTATTTATGCATGCTGACAAGGTAATTATAAACAACTACTTAATTTTACGAAACAATTGACTTCGTTATGAATTCTTTTCATAGTATACATAAACGACGTAGTTAACTTCCGAATTATTCGTAGCCACTCGGTATTATTTATATAAACTAGCCGTTTACCCGTGACGGGATAAACACGTAAACAGTAATGTTTTGTTTATTTTAAATGTAAAATTTAAATAAGCATCACAGCTGGTTTAAAATTGTTTATTTTATTTGTTTTTATCTAACAGCTGATGGTGTCAAATAAAGTAACTTCATTAAAATTATCGTTGAAACTTTAAGCGCCATTGAGGGGGGGCCCTTAATTTGGAAGTGAATGAAACCATGCTAGAGACCTTCCCGGGAGTGAACTCTACAACTTCACAAAGTTCATGACGATCCGATAAGTGGTTTAGTAATGCATTGAGACCAATCACACTTACATTAGTTTGTATTTATAGACGTTTATAGTTGTCATGAGTATACATACCCTTTCATACCCTTTCATACCCTTACATAACATTTTTAGTAACTTACTTCAGTACTTACTAAAAGTAAACACTAGTAGCTTACGTTTGATTCGGCTACTTAAAACTAACGTTTTATATCTGAAGTAAACAAGAAGAGGATAGTTTATTGCGCATATTTTGATATGAGAGCAACTAATAAACAATGTTTAATTGTACTTTCAACGTTTTAATATCTTGTGTATTTACAAATTAAAGTATTTATTTTACTTTAAAAATTTATATATAATGATGTTGATCAGATTAGGACTAATGTTGTGATTAAATTTATTTTTTATTTGATCATATAGAACACGTAAAGGCTCTATAAATCATGTGTACATGAGTGAGGATATTGCAGTCAATATAAAGACAGTATTATATACAACTACTAGGGGACACCCCACCCTGGTATATACAGGTTATGTGTATTTACGTTAGAGGGCCTAAGTAACAGAAGGAAAGGGTTCGATTCCTGATACTTTAAATCTTTAAAAAATCATGTGGAGTGAGAAATCAACGTATTGAATTAACCTTTTTGTTTGCTTCCAAAAGTCGACATGGAATTCCCATCACACAAAGTCAAAGTCCCCGTTACTCTCTCGCCAATCAAAGTCCCGAGAAACTTGGTTGTTCAGCTTAACTGTTAGTTTGTCAATAAACAGTCCTCTTTTCTCATCAACTCGTTTAATTGGTGGACATGAGTATTCATTAACATTTCTCGACTTTTGTGATTTTACATCTCATTAATCATAGATTTATCTACACAAAACTGAAGTAAAAGTGATCAATTACATTTCAAATTCAAATTCTTTATTGTGTAGCATGACAATGTTATAATTGTATTAAACTCGTCATTAAATAAATCTACCTTAAATTTAAAGATTGTACAAGAAACTTAATAAATGTACGGTAACAAAAAATATAAACTTCTCCCAGAGCTATGCAAAACAAACAAAATCTGTATAGACTATTTCACTTTTATGCTACGTATCCGATAAATACTCACCAACAGAGTAAAAAGCTTTTATTAAAAGGTGATTACGGAGTAGTTTTTTTTTAAATCTGATTGGGTTATTTTCCATTTAATATTTTGTGGCAATTTGTTAAATAATTTTGGCCCCATATTTTGAGGGAGTGAGGCAGTACGGTGAAGTCGGTGGGGAACTTGCCTATGTTGGTCACGGGATCTTGTGCTATAATTGTGGACGTCTGAACCAACTTTGATGAAATCATATTTGAATCTGTAGTACAAAATCATTTCATAATGCAAAAGGAAATAGTTTTGGTATTGAGCATATCTTCTAAGTAAAAATAATTGTAAAGACAATTTTTAACATATCGTATCTATGTGCTTTCCCTATGTAAATTTACTATCAAAACTTAGTCCTGAGTACTTGCAGTCCAATTCTAAAGGTATTTCCATAATAGTAAGGTATTCTAAAGTCCAATTTTATAACGATATTTGGAACGTATATTAATATTATTTAAGAGGTAATTTTCTTTACCTAAAGGAAAACCTAAAGGAATATTAAATGCTTGCTGTTTAATTTAAAAAGAAGACACATAAACAATTGTGTATTAGATTTGTTACACTGGATCATTGAATTTATCTAGTGTTTAAAACATATGCACTCATCAAAATCAATATGAGCAACTAGCTTCGTTAAAAAAATTACGAGTGCCAAATTTAGATTAAAAATGTAGCCTACAGTGTTCTGGTTGTTTTAATGTGGACAATTGTCTATTGAATTGTAAAGTTATTTATACAAAACTTTATTATTAAAACTTGGATCCTAAAATAACTCGGAAATTTTGGAAATTTTCCGTATCTCTGAGACTACAAGAGTCTGTAAGGTGCCACAAATATAACCACTGAGGATGCCACACTACAGCATGGGTGAAAAGTTTGGTGATGGAAATATTGTAAATAACACCTTGACGCGATCTTCACCGGAAAATTTAGTTTTTAGTAATGACACCGGCTGGTTAAGCCATTTCAAGTTAAGATAGGACATATATAGTAAAAATTTGATGATTTACACTTCTAGTCTTCTCTGTCTCGCTGTTATTGTGATGTAATCAAACAGGCAAATTGAATAATTTAAGAAGTTGAGCTTTTAATTTAAAATTCTTAGGGTACATTTTTTCTTATTTATTAATAATTTTTTTCTTAAAATTATAGTTTTCCTTTAATGTTAGACTAGAAAAAATTACTATAAAACGTTCAAATTTTCAAAAATAAAAATAATCCTGCTAAATTACAAGATTGACTGAGGCTTAAGTATCTGATATAGGTAGTTATGTTTAAAATTACTACAGATATGAGTTAATAATTTATTATTCTACATAAATAAAACAAAGTAGTTTGAATTAAAAACAAATATGAGTAAAAAGTACCGATTTTCTATTATATAGTTAACATTTTATTGTGACACGAAATATAATTTTTTTAAATCGCGTTATTGTGAGAAAAAAATAGAAAAAGTTTGGCTTTAAATCTATATGTCTGGATATCATTGGCAGACTTTTAACTAAATCAGTGACAGCGAGAATTAAATATAGATAAAATACCATCATAATGGTTCATAATTTCTAAGCTAATTGTACGCCAAATAATCATCGGAGATAACCGTTAGATAGCAGCACTGCATGCGTCTACAGAAAATGCCTTAACCAGTTTATTTACTTTTATAGTCAATGTTATTACTTAGGATGTTATAATTTATTTTCTCAAAATCAAAATCAAAATCATTTATTTGTAGTTTGACAATTTAAAAATTGTATTACAAAAGTCATATAATTACAATAACTATGTATTCATCATATATATGTTGATAGTGTATGTACAACTCATTTTAACTGAATAATATAATTACAATATGTACTACATTGGCGTTATTATTAAATATACTACATAAATAAAAGCAAAATCAGTCACCTGACAAATACTCCTCCACCGAGTAAAAGGTTCCTTGAACTAGGTATTTCTTTAGGAAAGCTTTAAATTTTCTGGGGCTTTCTTCGAGTTTAATCAAATTTGGCAATTTATTAAACAATTTTGGCCCAATATTTTGAGGTAGGTAAGACGCAATTTGAAGCCGATGCTGTGCCGGTCTGTGCTGATGTCGTTGCCGCGTATTATGAGTATGCACATCTGCTCCTACTTGAAAAATACCGAATTTAAATTTATAGTATATTAACATTTCATATATGTAGAGGGACTGCAAGGGTAAAATTTGAAACGATTTGAAAAATTCATGGCAAGATTCGCGTTTATTTAATCCAGCCATTATACGGATTGCTCTTTTCTGTAACCGAAATACTCTTAAAAGCAAAGAATTGGATGCTGAACCCCAAAGGAGGATGCCATAATTAAGCCTAGATTCTATGAGAGAGAAATATATAAGCCTCATGAGAAAGACATTCTTCAATTTTGCATACCTAGTGAGAAGGAATAATTGGGATGACAACTTAGAACATAACAAATCTATATGTGGATGCCACGAGAAATTCTTATCTAAAATTAGTCCTAGATATTTACACTCACTTACAAACGGTAGCTCAAAATTATTCAAGATTATTAAAGGGTCCATCTCAAATGTTTTGTTATTTGAAAAATATAAACAATTTGTTTTATTAGGATTAACGTGCAAATTATTGCTATTCAGGTACTGATACAGATTTGTTAACTTTAGGAAACTGTCAATTTCCAAGTTTTCAATATATTTATTTTTTAAAACTATTGCAATATCATCCGCATACATTGTCATCTTAAGGTCAGGGAAAATAGTCGTTATACTATTTGTATACAACGTAAAAATTATCGGACCTAGTATCGTACCTTGAGGAATGCCGCAATTTAAATCAATACTTTTAGATTTTATGTTATTAACTTCCACGATTTGCGTCCTGTTTTGCAAAAATGACATAATCCAGTCTAAAGGCACTCCTCGCAAACCCAATGTGAACAGTCTATCAAACAGGATATTGTGATCCAAACAGTCAAATGCTTTTTGCAAATCAAGGAAAACTCCTATTGATTTGTACTTATCGTCTAGAGCATTTACAGCCACCGAAACGAAATCTATCAACGCATCAGTTGTATTTTTGCCTCTAATAAAGCCAAATTGTTCACTACACAATAAGTTGTATTTGAATAGGAAATCAATAAGTCTACGAGCGTAAACATGCTCATAAATTTTGGAGAAGGTTGAAACATTTGCTATAGGGCGCCAGTTTTCCGGTAATTTTGAAATACTGTCTTTATAAATTGGTCGGATAATAGCCATTTTTAAGTCATGTGGAAATATACCTTCCGATAATGAAGAATTTATTATTTCTGAAAGAGGCTCACAAATGAAACTAGCGCAATGGCGGATAACCCTATGGGTGATTCCATCATAACCGGCAGAATTTGAATTTCTTAAGTTCATAATAATTTTATAAATTTCATGCGGGTCTGTGGGGTTGAGGTGGAGAGTATGAGGACAACTAATGTCCATTGCCGAACGTAACAATGGCTCCGTAATCATAGCTTGTTTTTGCTTGCCAACGCTTGCAAAATAACTATTAAAATCATCAGGGGTTGGAATGTCAACGGGATGTGAAATTGGTTTCACCCTTCTGTCCGAGTCAATTATCTTCCAGGCATCTTTGGATTTATTATCACTCTTGCTCAAACGGTCATACCAGTGTTTGGCCTTAGCAGCTTTTAATACTCTGCGGTAAGTTTGCTTATACCTTTTATAATAATCAATAAATGCCATGGAGTTTGTTATTTTCCGTTTATTGTTTCTAAGTAAGAATGCCCACACATTATAATAAATTAAGTGATCAGTTAAATTGTAATTTTAATCAACACTACCAAGTATCATTTTAATTTCATCCATATATAGATAGAATTTTAGAACTTAGGCTTAAGCGGCTGGTGTCATAACTAGAATCTACATTTTCCGATGACAACTGCGTCAAGGTGCTTTATGTACATTGGTACTAGCCCACCCGCTCTCCCACACACGTACATTGGTACTGGCCCACCCACCTTGCCAAACAAGTACAGTGGTACTGGCCCATCCACCCTCCCACACACGTACATTGGTACTGGCCCACCCGCTCTCCCACACACGTACATTGGTACCAATGTATAAATAATGTACATAGTACCTTGACGCGTTGTCACCGGAAAATATACATTCTAGTTATAGATAGAATTTATTTAGTATGAAATCGAGATATAATCTCTCAAACTTCCTTAAGAGTTTAAAGTGACATTTAAGCCGCCTAAATTGAAAATCTTTCACAGAAAGTTTGATAGCAACATTCTTTTAACTTTGATTATAGAAGTAAACCTGGTTACAGTTCCATTTAAACTTTCCATCTCCAGGATCTTACTCAGTTTTGAGTAGTTCTGTGTAATGAAATCTTATGCTGAGTTCGGAGTATACTATAACTAATTATGTATTCATAATTAACGATTACTCATACATCGGAACTTTTTTACGATTTCCCCCCACCCGCCCACCCATACACGTACTCTACACACACACACACACACACACACACACACACACACACACACACACACACACACACACACACACACACACACACACACACACACACACACACACACACACACACACACACACACACACACACACACACACACACACACACACACACACACACACACACACACACACACACACACACACACACACACACACACACACACACACACACACACACACACACACACACACACACACACACACACACACACACACACACACACACACACACGCACGCACGCACGCACGCACGCACGCACGCACGCACGCACGCACGCACGCACGCACGCACGCACGCACGCACGCACGCACGCACGCACGCACGCACGCACGCACGCACGCACGCACGCACGCACGCACGCACGCACGCACGCACGCACGCACGCACGCACGCACGCACGCACGCACGCACGCACGCACGCCCGCACGCACGCACGCACGCACGCACGCACGCACGCACGCACGCACGCACGCACGCACGCACGCACGCACGCACGCACGCACGCACGCACGCACGCACGCACGCACGCACGCACGCACGCACGCACGCACGCACGCACGCACGCACGCACGCACGCACGCACGCACGCACGCACGCACGCACGAACGCACGCACGAACGCACGCACGCACGCACGCACGCACGCACGAACGCACGCACGCACGCACGCACGCACGCACGCACGCACGCACGCACGCACGCACGCACGCACGCACGCACTCACGCACGCGCGCGCACACACACACACACACACACACACACACACACACACACACACACACACACACACACACACACACATACACTTACAATGGTATTGACCCACCCGCCCACCCATACAGGTACAGTGGTATTGATACATAATACATAACTTACTTTGAACATAAAATCAGCGTATTTTTTTGTAAAGCTTTCATTTTTAAATGAAATTAAGGTTGTTATAATCTTTAAATAAATGCAGTAATTACTGTAAAGAACAAGTCGATTTACAAGCATATTTTACGCAGGAGGAAATTTCTTAGAATACTAAATAATTTAGCTTAGGTTTGATGAAATAATACATTTATTTAATTAGTAATTGCTTCATAAACTTATTTTATATCTATGAGTGAATGTTAACATAGTCATTTTTATATTTGTTAAGTTTTGAAGATAGGAAATATTGTACTCTATAAAAGTATATTTTTAGTATCTGCAGTTTCCTAAAAAACGATAAATTGAGTAAGAAACATATTTACGACTTCAAATTAGACTCAATATTTTTATATTAGCATAAAGATTACATGCCCAGCCTAAAACTTCCCACTTAGTTAAACTTAACAACACTATTATTATTCATTATTATTTATATTCCTTACTCATTCCTAGGACGCTGATCGTCAATATGTGGCGAACGAGTGTGATGGAGTGGAGATGAACGAGTGTAGTTAATAGTCCAATAGCCAGAGCAACTGAGGGGCATACAGCTATAATAATACGGTTATATACAACACATGTATTGACTGTTAAAAAATATGTAAAGATGATCATACAACAGAACAGAAATAGAAAGAATGAATTGATTTCGAATTGCAACGTAATGGAATCTACATATATTCTGCTATACTGTTTTCAATTCAAACGATTAAAAGCAGATTTGAGAGAAATGGGTCAGTATATTTATTTTAAAAATACATTTGATGAAAAGTCAGTTCCTGCTTCGAGGTTTAATAGCGATGTGTTGAACAAACCTTTCTCGCCAAATTGGCTTTAACGAAATCCTTTCGTCACGACGACGAGTATTTTTACATGTGATAAAAAACCGTTGATGTAGTTCATATATTAAGTGAATTAAAAAGTGGTAAAGGACCATTGATTTTGAAGGCTTTACAAGATGAATTTTGTTGGTTTCACGTTAATTAAGCGTGAAATGTAAAATTAGGTGATTTTAACTTCATTAGTAGTTAAATTTACAATGAATTACTAAATAAATTTAAAAAATATATTTAAGTTAGGTGTATCTTTACAAAATTGAAAAATAATATTTTTGGAATTCTTACTAAACACATTTACCTAAGGTAGGTATTTAACAATTAGATGCAACCTGTGTAGTGATTGATTGGTAAATGTATGCAATACGTTTGAAATTCCAGTGAAAACTCATTACAGTATATAACTTGGAAATTAAATTAAAAATCTATTTAATTAATGACTTTTTAAGATTCAAAATGAAAATGTTAATAATTGTTTACCTTTTCCTGATTAGTTAATACTGGAGTTTAATGTTTTGGGTATGAGAACCATAAACCAATCTTTTCAATTTGCATATTATATTATTAACACTCTAAAATAAAAAGAGATTCTTTCCAAATATTTAATATCAATAATTTGTTTTTTAAACAGTTTTAACATTAAATATATTTTAATCTAAATCAATCACCATTTCATACTGAAATGTGATGGTGACCTCTAGTTTCACCGTTCATTTTATTTTAGAAAGACCATTACAAGAGGTGTAAGATGGTGGGTGTTCATATTAAAAACATACATTAAGTTGGGTCAAAATTATGGAATTTGGTGGTCAGGGGCAATCTCGTGATAGAACCAAAAAGTTCAACTTTATACCTTTCGTGCAATTAATGAGTTCGGGGTTTCTAGGTACAGTCGTCAACAAGTTACTATTAGGTATCCATACTTCTGGATCCCCCTGAATATGTAAGTAACCTCTTGAAATATCGTGTTTGCTATCAGTTGACTAAATAGAAACCAGACATCAGCCTACTTCTTTATTTATTCAATAAATAGAATATGTTTCTAAAGAAACGACGTATGTACTAAACATATACGGAATATAAGAAATCTATTTTTAAATCATTAACTTAAAATTATTTATTGATAGAAAAGAAGAATAAACGAACAGTCAACAAAATAATGATGCCGAGAAGTACATTTTATTGATAAGCAAAGGTCAACAGTCTATTTTAATACACAGTGGGGTTGCTTAGCGCTGAGAACAAAGAGCTGCGAACCCTCTAAAACCCTTTGTAAAGTTAAATAACAACAAATTATTGGCTAACAAAGTTCATGTTATTGTTGTACTAAGTGTTTTGTAAGTACGTTCCAAGTGTTTAGCTGTTTTAGAATCTGTCATATTTTAAAATTATTCTTAACGAGATCAAAGTATCTTCAACGAGTTTCAAATAGTTAAAGTAGAAAACAGCCAATGATGAAAATTGAAGTGATTCTGTGTGTCCTTTTAGATGATCAGATGATAAGGAGACACACTCAGTCTGTAGTTAGAAGGGACTAGCTGGCTAGAGATAGCACACTCAGTCAATAGTTTGAAGGTACAGGGTGGCTGGGGACAGCTCACTCAGTCTGTAGTTTGAAGGTACAGGGTGGTAGGGGATAGATCACTCAGTCTGTAGTTTGAAGGTACAGGGTGGTAGGGGATAGATCACTCAGTCTGTAGTTTGAAGGTATTGGGTAGCTGGGGATATCTTACTCAGTCTATAGTTTGAAGGTACAGGGTGGTAGGGAATAGATCACTCAGTCTGTAGTTTGAAGGTACAGGGTGGTAGGGGATAGATCACTCAGTCTGTAGTTTGAAGGTACAGGGTGGTAGGGGATAGATCACTCAGTCTGTAGTTTGAAGGTACAGGGTGGCTGGGGATAGATCACTCAGTCTGTAGTTTGAAGGTACAGGGTGGTAGGGGATAGATCACTCAGTCTGTAGTTTGAAGGTACAGGGTGGCTGGGGATAGATCACTCAGTCTGTAGTTTGAAGGTACAGGGTGGTAGGGGATAGATCACTCAGTCTGTAGTTTGAAGGTACAGGGTGGCTGGGGATAGATCACTCAGTCTGTAGTTTGAAGGTACAGGGTGGTAGGGGATAGATCACTCAGTCTGTAGTTTGAAGGTACAGGGTGGTAGGGGATAGATCACTCAGTCTGTAGTTTGAAGGTACAGGGTGGTAGGGGATAGATCACTCAGTCTGTAGTTTGAAGGTACAGGGTGGTAGGGGATAGATCACTCAGTCTGTAGTTTGAAGGTACAGGGTGGTAGGAGATAGATCACTCAGTCTGTAGTTTGAAGGTATTGGGTAGCTGGGGATATCTTACTCAGTCTATAGTTTGAAGGTACAGGGTGGTAGGGGATAGATCACTCAGTCTGTAGTTTGAAGGTACAGGGTGGTAGGGGATAGATCACTCAGTCTGTAGTTTAATGGTACAGGGTGGTAGGGGATAGATCACTCAGTATGTAGTTTGAAGGTACAGGGTGGTAGGGGATAGCTCACTTAGTCTGTATTTTGAAGGTACAGGGTGGTAGGGAATAGATCACTCAGTCTGTAGTTTGAAGGTACAGGGTGGTAGGGGATAGATCACTCAGTCTGTAGTTTGAAGGTACACGGTGGTAGGGGATAGATCACTTAGTCTGTAGTTTGAAGGTACAGGGTGGTAGGGGACAGCTCACTCAGTCTGTAGTTTGAAGGTACAGGGTGGTAGGGGATAGCTCACTTAGTTTGTAGTTTGAAGGTACAGGGTGGTAGGGGATAGCTCACTTAGTTTGTAGTTTGAAGGTACAGGGTGGTAGGGGATAGCTCACTTAGTTTGTAGTTTGAAGGTACAGGGTGGTAGGGGACAGCTCATTTATCCTGTAGTTTGAAGGTACAGCAAGACTCGGTGCAGCAGACGAGTGGTAATTGTATGAACCTTTGCCTGCACTACACGTTCTTCTAATTCAAATGAAGTAGTTAAAAAATATAGCAAAATGGACAAACACAAATGACTAAGATTGATATGACTAAACCATGGATAACATTTATGATAAATACTTGAATGATATTTAAAATGTCTAATCTTAAGTAAATACAGTAACGGTTCTTGGCTAAGACTGGTACTTGAGAGGGACAAAAGACTCAGATAAGATCAAACTGTTCCATAAAAAACTTTCAACGGACGAGTTTTATGTGAAAGCGTTTAATACTTCTTTTAAGGATAATACGCTTTTTCAAATACTTGACTTCTATCATTTGATGTAATGTTTTTTAATTATTTTCATTAATTTATTATTACTTAGCAGTAAATAAATGTTAAATTAATAAATGGTACCAGGTAAGTGGCAAAAACCTTCTTGCTTTCTCTTTGTTATGTCAGATTGTTTAACAAATTTACAACGCTTGTTACAAATATAATAATTTAAATAGTTTAACGTATTTGATTTTTTTATTTTTGTTTTTTCTTCACAGAAGTGTAACACTATTTCAAACAATAAAAAACAAAAGTGATTAGTATCAATTATGCACACATTTTTACATTAATTTCATAACTAACAAATCATTTTGTTTATTTATAAAAACAGAACCAGTAATCAATCACTTAATCAACGCTAAAAGTCTATCCACTAAACTATATAATAACTAGCTTAGTACCCGTCCTTCGTGCGGGGTTTACGTTAATTTATATTGTGCTTATTGCATTCAGTAATATAAAACATGCGTTGAGGTCACGATACCCCTAGGAAAGAAGAAGGTAGGTATCAGGCGCATCTCCTATGACGTTACATGGGCGAAATGGCCGCAACAAACACAAAAATACCCGTAGTTTACAATTAATTCCAGCTTACAAGTGGTAAATAACTTGCCTTCTATTTAGCTGAATGCTCCCATGTGATTGGTAGATTTAGTTACTAGTATTTCATTAAATAATCAAACCAGGTGATTTCACCTATGTGACATCACAGTCTACTGGGCAGCCACGTCGTGATACCTACCGTCTTTTCTAGTAACCGTGGTTGTGGTTAGGTTTGGTCCGGTGTTTACTTCAGAACTATGTAAGTTGTTTATTTATTCCACCAGCTGATTAATAACACTATTATAAATAAATAATTGTCAAATTGATATTGCCATAGTGGTTGCATTGATACTTCTTAGAACCCCTGGGGTAGTTTCCTGATGGAATTTTAAAATAAAGATCTATGTGCTAACCAGACACTATAAGAATGTCCACTCAAAATTTCAGATGAATTGATTCAGTAGTTTTTGCGTGATTGTGTAAGACACACACATACACTATTAGATTTTTATGTAATAGTAAGATATAAGAAAATTTCCTTCAAGTCACATATTAATATTGAAAAAGAATATATTGTTGAAATTAATTAAAATTAAAGGATGTAAAAACACACCTAAATAAAAACAGATGTTCAATTAGTTACATTTCTAATGAATGTACAGATATAAAACTTATTTTATTTTAACTAAAGTACGTAAAAATTAATCTTCAAAAGCAGCTGTTCAATTAATCTTGTAGCCAGATTTTATATAAAAACCTTCAACAATTGAATTGTGGCTTCCGGCCTTTGGCCTCCAGCCCCAACTTATTGGGGTGTTAACTAAAATATTTGTAATTGTAATTTGAATCTTTACTGAACATTTAATCAAAATCGTTAGAGTAAAGTTTGAAAAAAATTGCATTTGTAATGTTTTGGTCTTAATAAAAAGTAATATCTCAAAATTATAATGTTAGGGACATGCAGTTTTTAATAAATTATTTCAAATTTTATTTCGTATCTTAAATGAAGATTTAATCAAAATCGCTAGACTCGTTTTCAATAAAAATACATTTTGTTTGTTTTTTCCCATAAGAATGAAAATAAAAACTATAAAAAAAAAAAAAAAAATTAAATAACGTCTGGAGAAATAGGCTAAATACACCTATATACCAAATTTCGTAAAAATCTATGCATCCGTTTGGTTTCCAGCGAAGTGCACATATATATACGGACAGAAAATAAAAATAATAAAAAATAAATAAGAAACACTTTTTGGGTTCAAGGGGCCCTAAAATGAATTTTCAGAACAACTTGTAAATATTTTTTTTTAGAAGATCACAATACTTTCTCTATGCTAACGCATAAGGAAGAAAGTAAAAAAGGAAAAATAAAAAAAATAAAGTTTATTATCCGACCCGGAACTTAGAATATACTTTTTAAAAACATTTTATATAAATAGTTTGCAGATCGCTGGTTGGCGAGTTGTCTACGATATCAGGAGTTTGAGCCTAAGTTAAGATAACGCAAGTTCGAATTCATGGCTTTGACTGAAATTTGTTATCAGTAATACTCACCCTGTACAGTACTGGTTCTCCCCCTTACTCTGAACTAATAAGTTTCCCGCACAAATCAACTGTTATTGGAAATGAGAAAATAATATTTTCATAAGTAACAAAAAATATTAATTTATTCTTCAACCCATAATACTTGTAATTAGATATAACTGTTACCTAGAGATAGAATATCTTAGAACTGTTCTTAAAGTGTAAGAAAAAAATAATAAAATAAAAAAGTTGTGTATCTAACGGTGATAAATCCGATGATTTGCAGTCACCTGCATTTACCTAAGAATTCCAGTTAATTAATGTATTACCACGTTAGCTGTACATATATAGACCCTACTTAAAACGAGATAATTCACCGTAATAAGTGTAAATTATATGTAAGTGTACATATTGCGCAGTGCATGAAATAGAATTACAACACAAATATAGCAATTTGCAATTATAATAAATTTGGTAGGTTGGAGTAATTTTAAGTATAATAACAAGTAATCATAATCCAGTTCGAGTTGTGATTATATTGAAAAAATATAAATTAAAATGATAAGATTGCAACATAAAAAGTGGATGGCGCACCTTATACAGAATCGGAGTGCAGAACATTTGTATAAAATATAAAAACTGAAAATTATTTAAAGACTAAGACTTACGGAAAGATCAACACTTCTTGTTATGATCAATTTACATATTTTATTCAGTGAATATTTTTCGTTGCTAATGAATTTATTAAAACCAACGTGAAGTTTGAGCTCGTTGAATATTCAGGGGGCAATAAATTAGGATCTCTTGAACCAAACTAGAGTCTCTTGACCTCTCTATTTGATACAGTAACCATTTATGATACACTTTTAACTAAAGAGAAAAATGATAAATAAATAATTTAATAATTTTTTGGTTTTAGCGTACGGAAACTATGCTCTTCCTAATGATTTACCAACAAATTTATTTCAATAATTATTTCAGAATAGCTCTCAAATATCACCAAGGTTTAAGATATTGAAACTCTCTTAGTCTTGTGTTCTTTTCGTTGTAAAAACATTTCTAATAAGATACAACCTGTAGGTATCCTGAATTATACCTAACCGCTTTGACTACAATATACTCTACTGCATATTGCAAGAAAATATTTAAATACCTGGTTTCTGATTTTGAAAAGAAAACCTTTTCAAACATTTACTAAAATTAAACTATATTTTCTATTCAAACAATGATAATATTGATGTTTTCTAAACTTGAAATGAAGGAAACATTAAGATTTATTATTTTAAACTATTTTAAAGGAAAAAGTATAATAATAATGTTACAAGTTATTACTGACATTATTTAATTATTTATTTCCCCTCTACTGTGACGACTGTAGTTTAAGTGACGTTTAATTTGTTTGTGAGTGCTTCAGGTATGAGGAAGGTAAGTATCCTGTTTAACCTTAACCTAACCTTAACATTCATTTTGTTATTGAACTTTCCACTTGTTTTGCAATTTTGGTAGGCAGCAATCCAGCACAAACTATGCGCTGTACTCCACAATGGTCCGCATCCAACGTCAAGGGAATATTGTTGCACCTCATGTAGACTTCTTCAACTCAAGTCAAAAATCGTTTAAAGATAGTATACATAAGTTGCTTTAGATTTTTTTCGTTTTCAAAATCACAACAAGACTCTTGTTTGTTGAAAATTGATTGTTGTAATTTGCTGAGATCGTTTTTGCCTTGAATTAAGTCTCAAAGCTACTTTAACTAATTTAGCATGACTCCATGAGCCTCCTATTAGTGCTTGTTATTTATACTGTGTGTCTATTTATTTATTACTTCTATTTATTATTGTTATTTTATACTGTTCTTGTTACTGTTATGTTTTTCCTGTTATTTTATTACTTCCATTTATAATTGATATTTATTACTGTTATGTTTTCCTGTTATATTATTACTTCCGTTTATTACTGTTATTATTTCTGTTGTTTATTACTGTTATTTATTACTGTTTGTCCAAATTGTTTTCTTCCCTGTATACTATCTTGAACCACATTGAACGTTTGCCATCAAAGTTTCTCATAGTAATTTGGTTATATAGTATTATACGTTATTTTTAGACATCAAATTGTAAATGGTTATTACCGTTAAATAAATAAATAAATAAATAAATTTCTAGGAACTGTCTTTTAATTTCAATTCTATTAAAACATTTGTATATAGAAAGTATTTTTTATAAATAGAAAATACTTTCTATATGGTATTTTCTATTTATAAAAAAGGTATGGTGGTTTGATGTTTCTTGTAGGGACTCCACTTAATACGAGGCCCGAGTTTCTAAAAGCAAAAATGTTATCTAATATTTTAATAGAAGGGTGCTTAAGTTTTTACCCTCATTGAATAGGATATTGAGCGGGGGTGGGTGGGTTAGAGAGATTTACGACAGTTGGAGCTTTAATACTGATTAGGCTTTCTGTGAAAAGCTCAAAATATAAACTACCAGATTGAGAGTCATTTTATCTGCTGTATCGTAATTTTAATCATTCTTTATGAGAAAAGAATAGTATTATAAACGTTTGAGATTACAATGATGTGTCTAATTACGTGTGACATTTATAATTTTAATATTGGAAATTATTAATTTGTATTTTTTAGTCAATGATAAATACTTATGTTAGATTTGTTACCAGGTAAAACTATTTGGAGTTTGTAAATTTAAATTAGGGGAAATATTTTTTAAGATTGATATAATAGTTATATTGAATTATTTGATTTCAAATGTTTTAAAATTAATTTTACAGAACCTAAAGATGAATTGCATTAACACTAATTTTTCTATAGAATAAACTTAATACTTTTAATTTTTAAAATATATCTTTACTAATATTTCTATAATTAGGGAATTTGATTAGATCATTTTAAGAGTGCTCAAATGGTGTGAATTCACTGTCCTGCTGGGTATACAGTAAATAAGTGTACATCAGGTTTTACGTTTTCGACAACCACTGAAAATATAGGTGCAATAAGCCTTGGGCAGCCTAAGAATGCACAAGGAAAAATAAACGGAAAAAAATTAAGCATTGTGTGTTCTTGAGAGATACTCCAAATGGTTTAATATCGATTACACAGATGATTTGAGAAAAACAATTGTTATTATCAATGTTACTATCTAAGTGTCTAGCGATATTACTATCGAAGCATCTATCGATTTTACTATCGAAGTATCTATCGATGTTTCTATCGAAGTTTCTATCAATATTACTATCAAAGTTTCTATCGATGTTCCTATCGAAGTTTTTATCTATGTTACAATCTACGTATCTATTGATGTTACTATCGACGTTTCTATCTATGTTACTATCGAAGTTTCTATCGATGTTACTATCGAAGTTTCTATCGATGTTCCTATCGAAGTTTTTATCTATGTTACAATCTACGTATCTATTGATGTTACTATCGACGTTTCTATCTATGTTACTATCGAAGTTTCTATCGATGTTACTATCGAAGTTTCTATCGATGTTCCTATCGAAGTTTTTATCTATGTTACAATCTACGTATCTATTGATGTTACTATCGACGTTTCTATCTATGTTACTATCGAAGTTTCTATCGATGTTACTATCGAAGTTTCTATCGATGTTCCTATGGAAGTTTTTATCTATGTTACAATCTACGTATCTATTGATGTTACTATCGACGTTTCTATGTTACTATCGAAGTTTCTATCTATGTTACTATCGAAGTTTCTATCGATGTTACTATCGAAGTTTCTATCGATGTTCCTATCGAAGTTTTTATTTATGTTACAATCTACGTATCTATTGATGTTACTATCGACGTTTCTATCTATGTTACTGTTATATAAGTTACGCTTAGACTGATGACAATTTTACTGAGTTTACTATATAATAAAACAAACAAACATCCATATTATACTTATTACTTCTTTTCATTGGAGGTTATTTTATTATACTTTTAACTAAACAACTTGAGTAATTTTAAAGTCAGTCTTGAAACTAAAATCCCAAGCATGAAATTCGTTACAGAAATAAATTGACTGACATAGCCTGGAACCAAGTGATATTAAATCGAATTCACAATCCATCAATGTTCACTCAGCGAGGGAGATGATTTAGTGATGGAGAAAATTCTTCTGGTCGATGTAGAAATCCACGAAACCTCAAATAAAATCAGTTTTATTGCAGTGGACATAAAATGTATTACAAAAGTTAAATTTAATTAAAAAATCATTGAATGCCTAGTTAAAAAATATAGTATCACCAACACTACAAAATTCTCTTAAACATTCAATATTTATGAGCGTTCGATCTACCAGGTTAGTATTTAATTACTTTATTTCAACGAAACTTACACTATGAGATATTTACTATGTAGGTCGTGATTTAATGTTGGTGTGTTTTAAAATTAAAATAATATCGTATAGTTATGTTCTTCATTACCTATATATTTAATTCCATAATTTAATAGTTTCCAACGGAATTTCTCGAATTTTGAAGAAGTTATGATAGTTTGACTTGATTATTTTAAAGGATAAGCACTGTGAGAAACATCAGAAAATAAATGGGAAAATTTTACAAGTGCTTCATCCCTTAAGGCTAAAAAGATCCAACAATGTTCTATCCCTTCACGGTTTTTATTAAAACATATACCATCTGTTTATGTTAATAATGTTTATGCTGGTATAGTTATTGTTTATTTTGAGCTGTTAAACAAAATCAGATCGAGATATTTGTTCTATTGTTTTTAATAGTACTCCCACCGCTAATGTGGCCGATTCAAAGCAAGTGACGGGGGTTCACACGAAGTGTCTAGGTGTATCCCCTAGTGTTCTTTAACATAGAAATATATTTAAATAAGCTAACAATTAAAAGCGAGTATATATTATACAATTTTATTACAATATTAGTAAAAAAAGTACAATTGTTATGGTCTTAACTACTTGTAGTAGACTAATGAGCAAACTCAGCTAATAATTAATTGTGTTTTGTATTTAATGTAGGCTTTCACATAGCGATCAAACCTTGCAGCAAATGTTTCGCTCATAGATTTTAATATATTATTAATAAAAAAAAACTGTTTTGTGCTTGACATTAAATAAAAATTGTTCATAAAACTTTGGCTACTAAACTTAAACGATGAAATAAGGATCAACTCATTGATATAAGGATATAAGGACTAATAACAGATTATAAAACTTAAAATAAACACCTTTATAACAGAGTGTTATTTTAAGCTCAAAATCAGATTAAGGTTCTTAAGATTAGGTGTTAAGTCTCAGGAATATGATTTAAGCTCTTGAAATACTTTACTATGTCATAATAAAATCCAATTTATTTTAATTTAATGCCACGCACCTAATGAGTTTGAAGTTAGTTCTTCAGCAAGTCAAGTTGACACATTTTGCAGTTGATTATCACCTCATGTTCAAAGTACTTGGAGATTTTATTATATATTTTTTAATGATCGCAGTTCAATCCATATTCAATTCTTTATACCAGTCTAAATAATATGTCCTTGATGATTGCATTTGTAAACATTCGTATTTAAACTCAGGTAATTACCACAATACCACCTGGAACTTAAAATAATGTAATGAAAAATAAATAAATAAATATATAAATTAATATAGTAAGGGAAAAATGTCGAACTTTCTGTTACACTATTTATTTTCATTGCGAGTGAGCATAATTTTTACTTTATCTCATTTTTTTGTTTTTTAATATCAAATTAATGGTGAATTCATCTAGTAATTGTACAAACTATCATTATGTTTGTAGTTAGTAGTTATTAAAACTTCAAATTTTCAATTTGAGTGTTTACTAAAATTGGGTTAGTTTTCTATGTGTTTATTTTAAATTACAGTCATTAAAAGGGTTTGTTTTGAATAGTATACGAAATATTTTTTCTTAATCCCTAGAGACATTGGCAGATACAACTTTATTTCGACGAATATCCACGAGAACATATTGTTGATGCCAATGTCGTTTAGAGCTGAAAATGTTTTTGCTCAAGTAATAATCAAAAATAAAAACGTTTGCATTAATTTAATCTAAGCCTCAATTAGCAGTAATGTTCCTTACGTATGACGCTAAAGTTAATCACTTAACATAAGAAGTCAATCAACCACCATTAGTTATTTATCGTTATTGCACTATAATATTGAGCAATTAAATATTAAGTTCACTAAAGTAGTTAAGTGTAAGTATGAGTGCCACACTGAATATAGATGGGGCCGTTGAAAGGGTAAATAAATTGGGAGCTTTAATCCTGGTTAAGCCTTCTGAGGGAGGAAAAAACGTACAGTGAATAACACCATCTGTTCACTCTCTCGAACTTTTGTTCTATTTAAAAAACTGAAATAAAAATATAAAATATTAACATTGTTTGTGTTAACCTCACTAATAAATACAATCATAAACTCGTTGTTCATTTGATCATAAGTGAACTGTTTCAATTTCCACAGTTTTTATTAACAGACGTTAAAAAAATACGTAATAAGGTAACAATATATTCAAAACAAGTGAACACAACAAAAATTATAAGTACAAAAATTATGGTGACCGATTTCGTTAATCCTCACACCAGACGTATCACAAAGGAATGGCATTTTTTGGAACATCTTTTGTATGAGGATGGTAAACGTGTTTTACCGAAATTGATCACCATAAAATTTATACATTTTCTACTTAATATATTTGTTTGACGTTTACTGTATGGTATTTATCAACTGATCTTAGTTTAACTGCTAATACAAAGTCAAAACACATGTAAAGTGGCATGTATTGTATATGTACACGTTAAGGTTCTATAATTGGATATCTGCTTATAAAGAGAGGCGCACAATTCTGAACAGTATAAATTTGTTAACAATATAAATAAAACGTTATATAATTTTTTGTATACATAATACATGTAAATACCGTTACTTTTATGGTAAATATTCGGCACACAAAATAGGTACGTGGTAATCACCACGAACGAGTAAACATAATATACAAAATTGAAACGAAACATATGAGCTCAATAAGTATTGCATTTCTGGTAGTACTATTAATCTATACTATCAGAACATTTATACGAATCGAAACATAACGATCGGTTAAGTGTGATATAAATTAACGTATTTTGAAGACCAGTTTAAATGACAAACCAGTTTTTCTGCTCTGTGGAAATCATTCTCGTACTGTCTTCTCATCTCATCACCCTTCTCTCCGTCTCTCTCTAACTTATGCTGAACCAACCAATGCACGTATAGCAAATGCACTGGTCTGTCTGTTTGTTTCTATAATCAATGGTAAAACCTACGGTATATTGGTTTCGTAATAATCATAAAGGAAGACCTTGAAAGTTGTTTGTTTAACTTACAGCTTTTTTATAGTATATATGTCAGGAAAATACTTACTTAAATGTTTATTCTAGATAAAATTTGTTACATTATTATAGTTTATTTAAATAATGAAACAGTAAACGGATAGCACTGTTTTACATTACTAATACATTTGTTATGATTATAAAATGTAATTTTTTTATTGGTTATATTTTTATGAAAGATTACTCTAGACACACTGACTAGAGTATATATGATCCAAACTAGTTAGATACGCATCTGGAAGCAACTATTTGGTTGTTTGTAAAACTTTTTTTACCTGTTCATGTTAATTCCTAAATTTGAACATTTTAGCATTTCTCGCACTCTTGTTTTGGATAATACAAATTCCAGTCCAGCAGCAGTCCACTTTAAATTCCACACGATTATCGGTATTTCGAAACATAACCATATTCCAGTGATAAAACGAGTGTCGCTACCCCATGTGGAATTTGACCACCACAGCATGTGTCCAGACTTTTATAGAAAGGCTTCTATCGGAGGAACACTGGTTATTTTAATGAGAAGTTAAAACACTACGCAAGTATATAGTAATTTAACACCATGTATTTTGAAATGTATATACATTTTCAGTTTTTATACATTTATTGTATGTTGTATTGCCCTCAATAAGACTGATTCTATAAAACACATTAATTAGTATATTATTTAACTACATTTAATTAAATGTAAAAGCATCATTTATCGAAATAGAATTGTTACATTTATTTTAATTTACTTCATCGTATAAAACTACTTTGATTTTTCAAACTTATGAAACTTCAAATGTTATAAACATAAAAATACTTTAAATTACATATTGTAGCCCTACTATTTGTATTAAATTACGCATTGCAGTTGTACTATTTGTGTTAAATTACATATTGTAGGTCATACTATCTGTGTAAAATTACACATTTTAGACCCCACAAATGGAATTTAACTACATATTGTAGGCCCTACTATTTGTGTTAAATTTATTTGGCGTTTAGTATTTAATAAGCTTATCCATATTAAGTTTTTAATAAGTTTTATTGCAATAATACTCTTTTTTGATCTTCCTACTTAGGTTAAAGCTTATCTGACAATGATAGAAAAATAAAATTTAGTAGATAATTTTACTCAATAATGAATGCTGTATAAAACATTAGCTTACTAATTCATCCCTCAAAGAAGAATTTGTTAAATATAATTGTATATAAATAAATTACACATTTTCTCATAACTATATTTACTTAATTTTAACGGTTTTGAATTTTCTCTTAGATTCACGCAATCCTTTTATTTTTCTTTTTTTATTATTATTTTTGTACGTTGAAAACATAATTTCATTTGTTTCCCTTGCCATATGAAACTAGCCATCATATAACCAAAATCATATAAATACTTTACAAATAAATAGTTTCACTGTAGAAAATGAATTTAATATGTATTTTCAGATTAGTTGCGTGCAGGATCCTTTTTACGAATGGACGAAAACAATAATATCATATAAAAAGTATAATAATTCTAAATATTTGACAAAATTGAATAAAGTAATGAATTTTGGCGCAATATAAAAGTTTTAACTTATATTTTGTTTATTTATTTAACTGTAGTCAATGTTTTATCATATTTTGTTATTTTACAAAAGTTACAATTCTCTTATGAACTCCTTACTGAAACATTTTACTTACAATGATAGTCTACTTAAAATGACTCAAAGATTATTTCTTAATTATGTATAACAGTTATTAATAATTATTTGTAACTAAACATCTATAGTTAGTGTATACATGAAAAAGAAGACTTTTGTAGATATAGTTAAGTTTTTTTTTTGAAATTTACTACATGGAATGTTAAGCTTCAAGTTGTTATATTTAAGACCCTTCAGTATTTTTATGTGATTCTAAGTAAACTTAATTCTAGCCTACTATTATTATCTGAATGGATCATACGTGGTTCTTGGTATCAGCTAACAGCATTTTAACAACAAATTAATTAAAATTATAAAAATACAAGATTATTGTAGTATTCACCTAAACATGTTTAGGAAATAAACTAACGAATGCAAAATAAAAAAGAAAAATAATTCACTGCCAAAGAAAATTGTACTTTTATGATTTTATACATTCTGAATATTACATACAAATATATTATTTATGAATCTTTAGTCATTTAAGATAATATTTTATACTTGAGATGATGTTATCATTCAACTGTTTGTTGAATAAATAAAGTCATTGTCATAGAAACGGGTTGGGACAACGCCAAAACTCCTCTTGTAAAGATAGCAATCATGTTTAAAACTGGAGTTGAATGTTGGGAGCTTGACACAAAGTAATGGTAACAAAAAACTGTATATATATATATATATATATATAACTTGTTTTTTACTTGGACGAATGTGAAAGATGCTGACGTATTAAATAAACAGAGGCACTTATAAAACGTACTGCTACAAAATGAACCCTTTTTCAAAAGGAAATACGTACAAGAAGGAAGGGTAATGAGTTAGTCAACTATACAAAGAAAAAGTAACAATTGGAAATAAAAAGTACAAAACTATTTGATATATTATGAACACGTTTAAGGCTTAGTGTGAATCGAACAGTACAACAAAGTATGAGTGTAATATTTACAAAAAAACACAAACAAAAAAAAACTACCTTTTAGAACTTAACACGTACTATAGAAAAATGTTCCATAAAAGATAATTTGAATAATTTGAATCATGACTTATTCATGGCAGTATCAACAGAGGATTATATAATGCCGTAAAAGAGGATGCTTTTCAGTAAAAGTGCATAAGGGGCTCAAGATTCAAGATTTAGTTTTTGTAACATATATGGTATGTACAGTATAACTCTGTCACGTAAAGTTAGGACATGTTAACAAGCTTAACTTAACGTGTCAGTTACTTCGTAGAATTCTTCTATCTTGAATAAGCTAACACCTTTTAATAATATCTTCTATTTATTTTAAAAATAAGCCAGACTTCTTATTTTAACAGGTGGATGTCTCGTATATATATATATATATATATATATATATATATATATATATATATATATATACAGTATATATCCTATATCACTTTTAATGCCAGCTACCAATAACAGAGAAGAAAATAAAATCTAACTAAGATTAGAGTACAAAGTATTGTGTCTTAGTGTTCACATCAAATGACATTATTGATAGTGATAAAGAAGAAAACACAAAATCGTATATGAAGCCGTAAAGATGTTTTTCTAGGAAAATATCTTTTACTATCCAATCCACCTATTACTAATGTACGTCTATGGGTGGGTGGGAGGACCATTTAATAATCTACGTGTATAGGCGTGGGTGGGAGGGTCCTTACCATTTCACTCATGCATGATGAGATAAAATATAGTTACATGAGTAGTAAAATATATATTTTTTATGCGAGAGATGTTAATATTTCCTAAAAATTCGATGCACTGTTAATATTTTTGGTACTTTAGGTTTAAAATTACACGTATATAAAAAATAACAAGACAAGTTGCGGAGAAATGGCTGTAGGGGAAGCATAGTTTTCCAGCATTTGTTTATTGCCTAAGTCCAACTATGAGAGGAGATATAGGATATGATATGTCACAAACGTTTTTAAATAGTGACTTAAGTATGTTAACTTAACCATTTGTCACTGAAATTATGAAATTAACTCAGCAGATATAAAGTATAAAAGAGGTTTTGGAAAATTCGACGTTATTGAATGTCTTCATATTTTATTTGTGTCCTTAGTACTACGTAACTAAGACTCTTCAATCACAAGTAAACCAAACAAACTAACTAAAAGTGTTTAGTTAAAATTATTTGTTATTTTCATATTAAACTTTTACCCATACGGTAACTTTTCAGTTTTATTTTGTCTCAAACTATTCTAGTAGTTCTCTAAATTCTGGGAACTAATCAATTTTTCGACTATACTTAATTGTATTCGTTTTTAATTTGTTGAAAATGTATAAGATGTTAAATAACTGTTGTTACAAGCAATAAGCTCTCAATAAAGTAAACAGCAGTCATCACCTACACTGCTACTTAATTATCCATACAGTATTTTACTGCACGCAACGTTGATAGTGCCTTAGTATCAAGATCTAGGCACGCCAGGGGACACACCATTACATAAATGAAATTAGAATTAAAAAGATCTAATGATCGCCTGTACAGTATATATTAACTTAATAGTATGACTATTTTTAATGAATTAAAAGAAAAGGAATTGAATCCAAACAAAAACCATTGATGATATTTCTTGTTTATAAACTATTTTATCAAATCATTTTACACGTATTTTGATATCTTACTGTTATACATTTTTACAAGTGTAAAATACTTAATTATTGCTGTCATCTTTTGTAATACTTATCATTATTATAAAAATAAAACTTAATTAATAAACAAGAGGAAACATATCCCTGAAACACTAATGATGAGAGGTAAGATTTTTGGAAGGCATTAGGCCACTAATCAACCCTCAAAGCTGTTGGTTTTTAGCCCTTAAATAATTTATCATCTCAGATGTAGCTCTCAGGTTCTCGAAACATCCGGTCCAAAACTACTAACATTTATGAAAATATTTAAACTAAATTTCCTTAAATTAAATCTACTATTTATTATAATTTTAAATCATACCTACCAAAGAATAGTAGTTAGATTTGTTAATGATTTACATATGTTAGTAAATGTAAATAGGATCAGTCAATGTTAGAGTCAGTTTGATGTAATATTTAGTCACGATACACTTTTTTAAGTATTTCTCCAAGCAAGCAGTAAGTTAGCCATTTTATATTCAATGCTCCTACAAACCCTATTCAAAATAAGATAACTAAAGAAATTATAGCATTATCTAAATTTTAATATAATTACGTAGAATTATCTTTAAAATATGACCCACTTAAAAGGTATTTTTATATATAAGGAGTAGAAAATTTGGTATTTAGCTTATTTTTACTACACTACAAATAGTTTCAATCATTGGAACTATCGTCATAGCTATGAAGAAGGAATTGTAAAATACATCGTATTTGATCTTGATTAGTATTTCGGGTTTTTTCAACAGATCCCTTTATTCTAAAAAAATAGTATTATACACTTTATATAGGTGTGCATTTTGATAAAACAATCGTTTATTTTAAAATAAATTTATGTATTTATAATATTCGAAATCATACATCAAACATCCAACAGATAAATAAGGTGGATGCAATAGTAAACTGTAATGTTTGAATTATAATTTACTATTGAATTCCACAGCCAAAGACATATTTGAAAGTAATTGGAAGGTTGTGTTAAATGTTTGATGTATGTCTTGAAATGAACAGTATAAAATACATACTGCCTCAAAACGTTGTTGTATTCTACCTTGGTTTGATGATGAATTGAAGTTGATCATCGATTCGATAGTAGTTTGGAGAACCGGTGGCTGAGTGGTCTAAGGTGTCAGGATTTTGAACCAGAGTTATAGATAGTTAAGGTTCGAATCCTGGTCTTGACTGGAATTTTTATCAGTAATGTTCACCCCGCACCGGTTTAATAGTTTCTGAACGATTACAGATAAAGCAATGAAACTTGGTACACCATTACTGCACCTATTAATCTACTTCTTTAAGTAACTAAAATCATGTCATTAGTCAGGAGGACGGCCTGCAAGAAGTCAGAAGGAAATCTTAAAAGCTGTAGTTCCCTTAGTTGCCTTATCTTTTAGGCAGTTAATAATAGCTCTTTCTGAGGAACAGTTGACCTTGGTTAGTAACATCATTCATCTACACACATAACACTAATATCCATCTATATCTTGGCGATCGGCACCTTACTAGTGAAGAAGAAGGAATATTCTCTTTTTATGTGTTTTTCATTATTATGATCGTGAAAACGTATGATTATGAGCGTAAAACCATTTTCTCCTTACTTAACGATGTGCAGATTAACCATGGAAACTAGATTATCTATAGCGTATAGTAGAACCAAACTTCTTAGTATTTGTCTAACTTTTAGGTAAAATGAGACCGTGATACGTTCCATCGATACCCTAAATCCTGGCTGCTATTCAACAAGGGGCAACTGTGCCAATACTACCAGCTGTATGTTTTACAAGAGTACAGAAGAATTGGATAAATAAAGTCTTTTCAACTTAACTTCCCAATTCTTGACTCTCTTGGTAATTACCGACATTTTTTTAGGTAGGTCTATATCAATTTAGAAGCTTCAATTATGTCCCAAAATATTTTAAAATTGACATACAGCTTATGAATGAAAATGTAGGACAGTGACGAAACCGAGTCTTTCCATAGGTCTGTGGTCTTAAAACCATCAGTGAAAATACTTGAAAAAGAAATTTAATTTGTAAGTACCTGAAAATGATAGCTAAGTTACTGGAAGTGTTATGATATTAATATATATATATATATATATATATATATATATATATATATATATATATTTATATCTTGTCAGTTCATATTTTAAATTTAAATTAGGATAGGTTTAAATTCAATATCATAGATTGTTCAATTTGAATAATTCCACATGATCAATTCATTATAACATATCAAAGCCAAGGTAGAAAGCTAAAACAGCCCTAATTTATATATATATTTTTTTAGATAACACATTTATGAATATTTATTTTGTAGCCCAACCCCTTCTACAAAATATTCTACACAATATTGTGATTATGAAGTCCTTGGAGTTGTTTATAGAGACTACTTGGTTAATTAATTTTGATGATTTGATAAATATCAAAGTATTATCATGAATATCAACATATTAACAATAATTCATAATACTGGATACAAACTGAACATCGAAATATCGCATATATATTAATTAATAAACTCCGCTGGTTAAGGGATGATTTATAGTAGTTTATTACTTACTTTAGTTCAGTATTCAAGACAATTCTCCAACTGCAACTTGTATTTGTACTTGAAATATGAGGACACCAACACATGAGATTCCTTCATTAACCTAATTTGCCATCGCTCACGCTTTATACTGAGTATAACATTTACCTGATGTATTTATTTATTAAATATTCATTTACAATTGATTTTTATTTAAATAGACTGATTTAAATAATAATGTTTTTAAATAATTCATAAACACATTAAAGGTTGTGTTATAAGAATAAATATCAAATTTAATTTATTTAACACAAACAAGTATGTTACAAAACAGGCAATACGTCATTACTCTACGGTTTCACGTGGTCTAAGATCCAGTCCAGGTATGACGTCACCCTGACAAACACCCCAGGCACTTCTACGTCACAAGTCATGTAATTGGTTCCGGGCAGCTTTGTGGTCTCAATGTAGGAGACTATCCCAAAGACAAAGTACTTCTTCCTCCCCACAACCTCGACCTCCTTCATCAATGGTCCGCCTGAGTCGCCCATACAGAACTGTTGTAGGTTGTCGCCCACCAGACCTCCAGCACATATTTCTCTAGGCTCAAGGTCAGTGTACTCTTCGCGACATTCATGGTTAGACAGTACGGGAACTTCCGCAGTCTGAAGTATGGGAGTAGGAGCTTTTCTGTCTAAAAAAAGAAGAAACAAAATATGAATATATTGTAATAATTGTAAGTCTTTTAGTAGAAAGGGATGCTAAATTATGACACAGTTCTCTTCACATATTTACAAGCGGCTATTTTTGTTCTGTCTGCATAAATCTACAAATATCAGTTTATAAAACGTAAAAAATTTAGCTAATTAATAATACATACAGATATTAGCATTTTTATCTAACATCACTAATATTAAGTTTGTAAAGAAATATAAATTAAATACATTAATACTACTGCATCCCGTCTCAGTAAAATGGAGTTTGATATGAAATATGCTGTTCTCAATTGATATATCCTTCCCAATTTATCTCCATTTCTCCCTATTCAACGGATCTGAGAGTAATTTATTGGTATTTCTTTATCAAATACATAATCAAATAAGTAATATTTTGTTTTTGATCAAGAAGTAAAGCACATAATTAATTTCTTACAGTTTGTAATCGTTTTATAATAAATAGAATATTAATGGTTTTATTTATTTTTATAATATAAACATTTAATTAAATACATTTTTCATGTATATACAATTCTTTATAAGAACTATTAGTACAAAGTGGCAAGTTCCTAGAATTATAAATAAACAAGCTAACACTTTGACTGTGAAATTATTACGAACATTACATATACTACAAACTATATGGATCGCAAATTTAATAGTAATTTACTTATGTGGAAATTAATCACGATATATAGTTCTCTATAATATATCTTTTCAGGGTATTAAACACCCTCTACAACGTTTTCTTCGGAGAAGTGCCCTAGTAACTTTTCAAAATGTCTGAATATACGATTATAGGTCCTCAGCAATCTGGTCGTTCAACTGGTAAAGATATCACATCCTTTGAAAGTTTTTATTTGTTACAATCCTTTTTATCTGTAGTCATAGTGTTTTTGAGGTACACATAGAGTACTTGTACTGTAAGTGTACTCTCCACCGTGGTTTTTGTATCACCCGAAATGTATCAAATACACCTTTGAAGTTACTGTCCTTACTTTAGTTACTGTGTGAACGCGGCTTTCGACTAAGCCAAATTAAAGTAGCATTTTTCAAAACAAACAGAAGCTAATGATCTTACAGTATAAATCACACATCAGAAGCTACAAGAACACTAAGACCTATCCTTCTGCACATCGTAGAGTCTCAGTAGATTTATCCTTGAGTGGACATACTCATTAGCATTGGGCCAAGTGGGGGGAGGGGGCTGACAGGGCCTATTACCATCTATGAGTGTGTGTACGTGAATTGTGGTAGGTTAGGTTAGGTTAGGTTATGTTAGGTTAGGCTAGGTTAGGTTATGTTAGGTTAGGTTAGGTTAAGTTAGGTTAGGTTACATCGTACTAGAATGTAACAATTATTTATAATTGTTACATTCTAGTACGATACGTGTTGGACCAAGAAAGCCACCATGAGAACTTGGCTCTATTACTTGACAACCCTGTGAGGTTGAGTAAGATGTAGTGGAACCATTTATTTAGTGTAGTGGAACTGCTGTATTTAGTCCATCCACTGCCTCAAATAACAGTGTCTTAATATGTTGATTATTAAAGAAGGAATACCTTTTATGGGGTTCTTCCTTAAAATAACAAAGCCTGACTAAACGACACTAAGATCTGGGAGATATACTCAAAATAATGTAAACCAGGCACGAATGGAATACACGGATAACTGCCTGATACATCACATCAGACCAGATAGATAATGTTTATGTAATATTTACTACTGTTGTTTACTGATTATCTGATGTTTGGTCAGGGGTAAATTAGTCTGTTCGTCAGTGAGAGCCACCCTGGCAAATTTTAGCCTAAAAGCTCTTCTTAATACAGGAGGTTTCTTTTTTTACCACAAGTAAATTGCCAATCATAAATTAAAAACAAGATCATAAGATAGCCTACAGCACCAACATAACTTATATGGACAGGGTGTCCTATAGTACAGATCTGTGCTTTATTTAAATAACACAGGATAGCTATCATGCGGCAAATGAGAATGAGCTTTAAGCTCAGTGCAGTGAATACATTCAATATAGCATTTTATTTTTCCCTGTTTAAAAAAAGTAAATTTTTAACAATAACTCTATAAAAAACGAGAATTATTCAGATTAACTCTAATCTAATGATTACAGGTTAGATGTATTCCAAAGTGAAACCTATTTATTTATAATATTTCATGATTATGTTCATTGCTTTGGAGATATCTTAGTATTCTTATTTACAACAAATTGCCAGATTCATAAACTACAGAGGCATAGACAACTTTACTGCATGTATATAAAAACATAATATACATATTATACTTATGGATACATTATTATATAATATTAGTGGATCTTACATTTGTTGGAATATCCCCAACCAGCTATTTCCATGTTTTCTCCAGCAAAGCTCCTGTGTATTAGAGACTGATAAACTGGAAGACAGACTGGGTGGACGTATTCTGGAAAATAATAAATTAAAATTAAACGAAATGAATTAGCTGTTCCTTAAGTGGCACGTATATATAAGTGTAAAGTGAAGATTTAGTGATAAATCAGTTTAATGTTATTTCACTCAAACATTATAGCTATACTAAGGATAATATTTTTGGAATGGTTTTGATTCAATCTGGTGGATTTTTTCTCAGTAAAAAGCTACTTCTTTTCATTCAACAATCTTATCTTAAAAGGGCAGTTGATTATTTGTCATTTAAAACTAATAGTCAACTATAGTTGTTTTTTAGTATATAACTGCACATAAGCATTTTTCAAGAATGAGTAGAGTATTTCATCATATAATAATTTTAAGGATAATAAAGATTAGGTATATCCTAAATAAGTAAGGTTTTTTTCAAAATAATAGTTATATTACAATTTATTAGAACATGAGTACAAGACAGCAGGCTAAAACATTTAAAATTTTAATTAATACTATGAACCAAGCGATGGGATATGACACTGATTGAAACTGTTACAGATTAATTCAGAAGAAAAATAAATAAAAAAATTAAATACTATGTTTAAAGATGGAAATAAGTTTGGAAAAGAACAATAGAACAAAAAAGAACGATAGAACAAAAAAGAACAAAAGAAAAATAATTGAGAGACCACTGTAAAATGTAAATCTATGTGAGTTCGAAAAAGGGAGAAGTCTGATTACTGGGAAAATAAGAAGCAAAAGAAGAAGAAAATCACATTTCAACTGTAGACATCGCTTTGAAAGCAACTCTTACCATTGAATGTGAACGGACTCCGGAGACGAATGAGGCAGATGTCATCGTGCAGTATTGAAGTGTAGTTCTCGTGCATAGTGAAGCTCTCCACAGGGAGGTTCTGCACGGAATCCACACAACCCTCGGTGGTGCATTCCTCCCCATCGTTGTCGAGGTTGTACTCGCCAACCCTGACCCACGCGCTGAAGCACACAATATGATCAGTCACTCGTATTCGGCTTTTGTAATTATGTAAAGGGTGGAAAATAAATAGAAACGCTTTCAAAACAACGTTAATTTTTCCATGAATAATTTAATAATTTATTTCTTTTTTAATAATTGTGTTCTATAAAGTATAGTTTTTTATCAGAATAATTTACTTGAAACCGTTAAATAGCGGATAAATAATATTGTTCAAATTGGTTAGTTACTTTGAAATTCAAACTACCACTACTCTGGAAAGAATAAACCTTCCGAAGTCCGGTTTGCGGCAATTAATTTCTCTTGAATAGACCTTTCATTTGATACCAGACACCTAAGCTTACAATGAAGGTTTTCGTTCAACTCCTCGTGGGCCATCATCCTGGAAATATGAAATGTCACTATGGTGTCAAATAATATGTTCTTTGTTAGCATGATCATCTACAGGATTTCACTTTTATAAGTTAATTCATCCAAAAGTTGTGGACGCGTTTCCAAATTTTTTCCCTACCTTGTGTATTACTATTAATTGTATGCAATAGTTTATTCATACAACTTATTGTTTTGTAAATTATTTATATTCTATTATATGCAACTTTTTTTATACATATATATATATCAGCAAGTTACGTCATGTGCTAAGCATTCAAAGAAATTAAACTAGAAATATACAGTATAAATAACAAGTGCAATAGGTTTAAAGTCTTAGGGAGAAGTGAGTAAAAGCCTGAAATAGTAACGTGAATGATAGTCTGGTAATTTTACTATAAATGTGCTGGAGTAGGCCTAAATGAAATAAACCAGTCCAATATATAAATGACGTATGTAGATAAACACTCTAGAACTCAATATATGAAAATATTTCTTTAGCAAGTTTAAGTTCACCACACAAGCAAATATTATTCCTTGTATGTTGTAACATGTTAAATAAATCCTAATAGTTATATTTAAAAATAATCACTGTTGAAAATTATAAATTCCATATTAAATATCTACAACAGACATTACTAATTAAAAAGGTAAATTGATACAAAAATAAAAACTAACCTCAAAATGTCTTAAACCAACCAACTCACCTCTCGGGAAATACGTTTTCACAACAATGGGCCGCGCTAAGGACGTATAGTTTGTTTATTATAGAACCTCCACAATCATGTTCATTTTTTAACTGGTGTCCAACTAAAATAAAAACAGACTTTGTTTCAATTAACTACTAACAGTAGTTGAGTGATACAATAATGTAGTCATTAGTTTCGTAATCATTAGAAATTACTAAAGACACACAAGAAGACGGTCCAATGGGTCCTGTGAATTCTGTTTGCTGTGAAAGAAAGTAGTTATTTTGCTAACTACACAGATAGCGCTAGCGATCTCCTCCTCTCTAGATATCTCCATTCCTCTCTCTGTCCCTCTTCAGCTTACTTTGAAGTACTAATAGTAATAGCTGACCTAATAGTACGTAAAAAAGTCATCTGAGCACTTATTGCAAACCATTCCCGATAGATAGCAGCACACGCACACGTCTACAGCAAATGCATTATTCTGCTGTTTGTTTTACTATTAGTCAGTGTTTTATGGCTGTTTGATATAATATACTTTATTTTAAGGAAAATTATTGTATTGTGTTCAAATAGTAAGCATGGTTAGCACATTGTGATGTTAATTTTATAATAGTCCCATATGATTATTACAGTAATTATATATATATATATATTTATTTATACATATATATATCACACATAAAGTGATTAAGGAATTATAATACAAAATAAAATACAAGTTAACTTGGCACAACACAAACTGATTAACATATAAGTACAAAATTCATGAGTGGTATGATGATACATTTCAGTGAACTACATTAACAATTCTCAGACATGAGAGGTTCAAGAGGGATTTGATTCCTATAATTTTATATGTTTTTATTAGTAATACACTTGTGTTATTTAACACTTACTTGTTCTGTATTTCCACCTACACGTAATATTGTACTTACCAAACTATTTATAATTATAATTTAATGTTTTAACTAAAGGAATCGATATTTTATATTTTAAGATATAAATTAGATGTAATATTATAAAGCATTATTTTTAACTACTAAATGTACGTGTGTGAATGTTTTATTGAACAAAATTTTAAATAAAATATTAATCTACTAAAAATTTTATTAAATAGTTCTAAGGATTAATTACTTATAACTGAAACATTCAATCAATTAGAGTCCAATTTTGTAATTTTGCTGTAAAAAGGAAAATAATAAAAAAATAAAATAACGTGGTTGTTTGGTACGATTATAACAAAAAAATATGTTTCATCCTTACAAGTCACAAAAATGTTTGCCATCCAGGGAAACTGTCCAAGGTAAGCATTGTTTCCCCCAATTACTTTGATGTCAACCTTGGGGAGAGTGCCCCCCTGTCCACAGTTCTCGTGTGGCAGCAAGTTCCAGTTCTTGTGGTCATCTAACCCTGCAACAAAAGAATATTTCTTTTATCAAACTTACACACATACGATCATGTTATTTTATTGGAGATTCCCAATACTATAGAGTTTAAAAAATAAGCACAACCAGAAAAATAAAATCTCTATTCGTCCCCAGGTGGCACTATAATGTACATTTAAATGCAATAAAGTAAAAGTCACACAATACATATTTAGCGAAACATAAGTGCAAAATGAGTAAATATTATGGTCATTATTTTTGGGAAACTTGGTTTTTATTAGGTAAATTAAAACTAAATATCTAACAGTAAGACAAATCATACCAGCACTAAAACACCTTAAGTAAAATAAAAATCAAGTATTAAAAATACATAAATTTGAAATAAAAGGATGAAAATTTTATTAGTAAACAGGCATAATATACAAAAAATATTATTAAATGCAAATATTCAAAATAATCTAAAATATACAACTATATTTTACCTGTTCTTCCAGTATATTGGTGAGGAGATATGGTCACCGTTTACATTAAACAAAGTTAGAGATTTTATTTTGTGTAAAAAACTTACTCATTGTGTAACAAATTTAGCTTTTGATTCATAATGACTATTGTACATTACAGTAAATTACTTCGAATGATCTAAACAGAAAAGTAGGGTTAAGTTATAATAAATTTATTCGAAATAATGGTACTTGGGTTGTTAAATTATATGTATTTTAAATTAAAAATAAGTTAAAACTATGACCTGACTGAAAACCAACAAGTTACAGTAAACAATTATCTTTAAAAAATACGGAAGATTATTTGTAAATTTAACATGGTACCAATACCAATACGTACTACAACAGAAGTAGAAATGTGTGAGGTTTAGAATTAAAACTAAGATATGTGAAACTGTTGCCCATACAAAGTTCATACTTACCGTTATACATTGAAGAGACGTGCCTTGAAGTTACCTGGCTTGATGTAAGTAGATACCATGTTATTACTGCTGAGATGTACTTCAGCATGCCAGACTGTTGGTTGTATACAGACATCAGCAATAGATTCAATTACCTGAAAAATATTGAAATTTGACAGGTGATTTTATCATACTGAAATTTACTACAAATACTTTGACAATATTTCCTAACATTTATTAATACAATATATACTTTAGATACAAAATTATAAATTATTTATATTACAATAAAAAATGTATGTAAATTAAAAACCGGCAAACATAATACATAATATACAACGTTTTTTATCTATAAAACTTTTTCATAATACACAAAACATTTTAATTCTCTCATATTAAATTAAACTAGCATAAACTAAAGTTTTTAGCTATTAAATTAAGTTGGATTGGTATTTTGGTTACTGAACATAACAATACAGTTAATACATTATATAATTTTGAATGTTTTTATATTATTGACATAGTTGTTAACAAGCTTTTAGAAGTAATGCCACACTTGCTTTTACCAGATTATATGTATTTTTAAAAGTATTTCAAGTCATTACATAACTAGTGGCTTTTCGTGACTTTTTTCTATTTTAAAAAACAACATTTTCCCATTATAATAAATTGTCTAAATAACATAAAATGGTTTGGTAAGGTAATGATAGTAAAATCTGTATAGTAAAGGTAAAAAATAGTATTATGTGAACAAGACCACAATTTTAACTACCTTATTAGATGGGGCTTTTTGAATTTTTACTAATCAATTTAGGCTAAATTGTTATTTAATAAGAGATTAATAAACTTTAATCAGTATACTAACCGTCAGTTAACACTTTAACTTTAGTTAAATAAATTGTGTTAGACTTAATACTTGAATCGAACTTTACATATACGGGTGTTTATGAAGCGTAAACAATATTTAACTTAGTTGAAACACCATGGATTACACTATGTATTGTTTCCATCCAGTTCCATTCTAAAACGAAAAATCTAATATTATTATAACCACAACTGACATTGTAATCAACAGTATAGATTAAGACCAGCCAGGCAAGTAATATCGTCCAATTAAACAATGTAAACTGTGAGGACAATTGATTTTATACAAATAAAAACACAATCTTTGGTTAGCATCCAAGTATTGTTTTAAAAATTACTATAAAATATTTGTATGATATTTAGTCAGCTATAAGTGAGTCAAAAAATACTTATATGCAAGCTAATGTATGTTCCCCAGTTAGCATGGTCCTTCAGACCTGTACGTTAACTTTATTCAACATGTGAAATAATGATCGTTAGCTAAGTCGGAGATTCGAACCTTAGAAATCGCCTTCCACAGTCCGAAATCAGTGGGTAACACTGACACACCCCTAAGATTGTTTAAAATATTTTCAAAATTATCATTTATTGTTTTAAAAGAGTACATTTGTGAATGTATTTTTGAACAATTTAGAATTTTTACTTTTCTATATGCTCGAAATGTTCATTCTGTTATGTATTTGAAACATGAATACAATGCAAAGTATTATATCTGGTTCTCAAATGAAAAAAACCAAAACAAAAAACAGCCAAACACAAAACTCCCCATAGTAATACTTTTTTATTTTTTATTTAGATGCAGTAGTATTATATAATTTTTATTTACTCTTTTAAAGTACACTCACTAGTTGCCTTGGCTAACAGGCCTGTGCGCGAACTTTGTTCAACAAGTGAAGTACCGACCTCACTCAGTTGAGGATTTGAACCTTGGAACTTACGCTCCTCAGTCCGAAGCCTTAGCTACCACGCCGACCATTATACTTAGGTGTAAAGGCTTTTAAACTAACTTAGTGGGTATCCCTTAAAAGTATCTTTTAAGTTAAAGTTAGGGTTACTATATAGAACCTTTCAATTATTCGGCTCAATTAATAAATATTGTAGATACATAACTTAAAAACATGAATGTGATAGTTTTGTAAAGCGGAAAAGCTGGAAAAATTTCAAAAATGAGGGATAATTGGAATATATTTTTCCCTGTATACATAGAAATGAGAGTACACAGAATATTCGGTCCTGAGTATGAATATAACAAGGGTCTTTCAATTTAACCAACATTAAGCGTTGGAAATGTGCCGGTTTCATAAATGTTATGTTTGGTTATGATAGGGCTAAGTTGTGTATTGATAAATTACGTTTATAGAGGTTATGCTGGGTTTTTTAAGATTATTTTTTACCGACAATACTTAAAAAGCCTAAATTAACTTAACCTAACCAAACATACCATAAGCTAACCAAATTTAACACAACCTAACCTAACAATACCCAACATCTGTAAGAACTTAATCTTACTGAATCCGGCACGTTTCCAGCCAATTAATATGCTCGATTGCAAAAATCATTCAGTATTTATGATCAAAACAAAATTCAGCATAATTTGAGTACACACATCGTTATGTTTATGAAACAAATTTCTATTTTCATAATTTCCCGTAATTTCCGCTGAAAAATCTATCACATTCTTGTTTCTTAGTTTACTATCTACTATGTGAACAAAAATTCAACTGAAAAATCTACAAGGTCTTTGTTCTATATAAATACCAAAGTTTGTTATAGTATTTTTGAATTTAACAACAACTATGTTGAATTTTAAATTGCACAGTTTTGTCTCTCAAATTGACTGATAAAAATGCTCGCTATATATTGAATGATGGTAAATAATTATCTGATATAATCTTTAAAGTTTTTTTTTTACAATAAGAAAATATGAATTTCAATATAGAACAGTGTCTACGTTTAATGCATATTGAATATTAAATTATAAATATTCTCACTGTTCTACGTTTGTTAATGTATAAGAGTTTATACAGATATATTAAGCAAAAATGGCAATTATTTCGTTATTTTGGAATTAGTATTAATCTCAAGGCCAGCAACTAAGTTGGTATTTATCTATAATAATGCCTACCTTAAGTCCGACCAGCCTCTCCTAGGCACCAACACTGATCGCTGCCAACAGACGACACCCGACTGGCGAGGCAGTTTGACAACTTACTTAGCACACCAGTCACACCTCATCGCCGTTATATTGGACTCAACAATGAGAAGAGGAAGTTAAATTGGCAATATGAAAGTAAAAGTTACTGTGAGAGTTGTTGAGTATAATTGTAAAAGATGGTATAATATAAGAGTATTTGTAAATCTAAATATATCTTAATTTTCCTTCATTAAATTGGTGTACATGCAAAAAGTTTTATTATTTATTTTAGAATAAAACCATCCGTATATAAAATCAATATTTTTGTCAAAGATCAAGTTTTAAGTGTCACTTTTGAATTGGGCTTATTCCAACAAATAAACATCTATAATAATCGTTCAGCCAATTTTACAAAGTCACAAGGTTTTTTTGTAATTTTGTGAACTTAGTGTAGCCACCACTAGATAGGGCTTATTGAGAGGCCGTCTAGAGTAGGACAGAGAATGACAGAGAGGTGAGTATGGCTGAGTGACGAGAGGAAGAGAAAGAGAGAGAGAGAGAGAGAGAGAGAGAGAGAGAGAGAGAGAGAGAGAGAGAGAGAGAGAGAGAGAGAGAGAGAGAGAGAGAGAGAGAGAGAGAGAGAGAGAGAGAGAGAGAGAGAGAGAGAGAGAGAGAGAGAGAGAGAGAGAGAGAGAGAGAGAGAGAGAGAGAGAGAGAGAGAGAGAGAGAGAGAGAGAGAGAGAGAGAGAGAGAGAGAGAGAGAGAGAGAACTACAAATTGTCATGAGAATGAGAGGAAAAGAAAAAGGTACAGAAGAGTCCTAAAGTTGGGAGATATGAATTATGCAAATTATGCAGAACATCTCAGATATTTTTCGGTATCGACAACCGCGCTGAGGTCGTTTCGTCTGACTATTTACAGTACGACCTTCTATATGTGCGCACAGACTATGATACTAACCGTCCAGAAAACCTATCCTCTTTATTGCCGTGATCATTTCTGTTTGCCACCCGACCAGACCTTCAATTTCACTAATAAATATTAAACTGATACAAGACGAACCACCAGATGTCAAGAAAGGCTGATAAACTGACCAGTGAGGAATGTATTACTATGTGTGCATCATAAAGAGTTGAATAACGTTGGATGCAAGAGGGCAGCAATAAGAGTATCTTGCCACCTCCTCCTAAGGTGGTGCTTAATCATGCCTACTCTATTACTTGCTCTGTGAAACGGTAGTATAATGTTTTTATACAGAGATCCCTTCATCCCTCTATCCGTCTGATAACCATGGCCCACACGCAACAGATAGCTGGCTCTACTGTACTATCTCTTTCCCATGTTTATTCCTTCTTTATGAGATTGCGTGCTATATATACAGATACATAACTGGTTCAAAATCCTTCGAGATGGATGTATCACTAAATGTTTTGTTAATAATACTGCTTGTTAAGTATCACATACTTCTGGTTACCTTATTTCTTATTTGTATATGTAATCTACCTTATAGGTTGCCAGGATGTCAGCAGTATTCATGTAAAATTGTTATTTTTTTAAGCTGTTTATTAAACTTTGTCTCCTTAAAATACACTGTTATTCATATAGATATTTAACATATTTTATTAAACAATAGTTATCTATGTGTTATTGGAAAAACCACAACGAACTCAGAATAGTGTGAAGAATTGAATATATGAAGTAACATTAAACTAACTAGAAAACAAAATTTGATTTATTTCCGGTCAAGTCCCTCGTTAATGAATGCTTACAAGTATGTATAAATGTATGAAGTGCAAAGGTACCATGAAATAATAGTAAATATAGTAGCTGGATTGTCACGGTTCTGTGATCTCCCAGCTATTGCAGCTACCAAAAAACATAAAATAGCCCTCTTGAGGACCAAGCTAATTTTAAATTAATAGGTTCTGTTTTAAACGTAGTACATTTTATTGCGGAGGGCTTAAGCAAGGCGAGGCATGAGTACGTCAGTAGGGTACTTCATGAAAACAATGTTGATATCCTTGCACTCCAGGAGACCCATATCGAAGATAATAATATTGCAAGAAGCAATATTCCCGATTACAGATCTGTTGATGTTATAGGTTATAGGGTATGTGGTATTGCAACTTATGTGAAGCATGACATTGATAATTAATGTATCAGTTACCAACAAGAGCTCTGATGGTGGCATCTTTGTCTTGGTAATCTAAGTTTCAGACACTAAAATAGTCAATGTTTATAAGCCTCCTAACATCTAATGGCCTGACAATAAGATTTTGCCAAGTTTTGAACATCCTGTCCTCTATGTGGGGGACTTTAACAGTCACCATAGCCAATGGGGCTACAACACTGACGATGATAATGGCAGAAAGCTTGCTGACTGGGCTGAAATGAACAACCTTTTCCTGATCTTTGATGCTTAAGATTCAGCCTCTTTTTATTCAGCTTGTTGGCGTCGAGGTTACTCTCCCGACTTAAGCGTCTTCTCATGTGAACGATCATCAAGCCCAAAATCAATCAGGAAAGTACTTGATGCTTTTCCTAACTCTCAACATAGGCCAGTACTGGTTTCATTGGGGATCCAAATTTCCACAATTCGATATTTTTCACGACCTAGATGGAATTTTAATAAAGCACACTGGGAGGCCTTTACCACTAGGCTTGAAGATAGCATCAGGTTCATTCCTCCTACAGTTATAAATTACAACCATTTTACAAATCTCGTCTCGTCCATATGCTAAAGCTTGCATACCAAGAGGATACAAAAAGGAGTACATACCAGAATGGAGTAAGGAACAAGATGACCTTTACAAAGAGTTTAATGCCACCAAAAACTCCAATGGCCACCAAAAACTCCAACACAGCTAATCTGCTGCTGCACTATCTTGACAGTCTAGAAGAGAAAAATGGGTTAACACTGTTGAAGATATAAACTTTACTCACAGCAGTAGAAAAGCGTGGTCACTTTTACTAAAACTCTCTATTGGTAAATCTCCAAATCAAAGAGAAGTGCTCCGCCCAAAGGCCTCTAATATACTGAAACGGATGAGTCAGCTTATCAAAGTCAACCCACAATCCTTCTGACAAACATGTGCTTTACAAGTTGAATGAAATAAAAAAGAGCTAAATGGCACCTCTAGAAGTTTCCAGAAATTTCATGTAGGATGAGATAGACAGAGCGAAAAGCAACTGGCCTTGACGGTATCTTTCCGGAATTTCTATTGCATGCTGGTAGCAAAGTGAAACAATGGCTTTAAACAGTCTACAATAAGATATTAGCTACAGGCAATTTGTTAAAAACATTCAAGCGATCAAAAGTAGTAGCTGTTCTGAAACCTGGAATATATTCTGAACAAGTGGAAAGTTATCACCCAATATCTCTTCTTGGTATTTGTTACAAGTTGCTAGAAAGGCTATTATACAATAGTGTATCACTCATTCTGGATTCTAATGTTCCAGTTGAGCAGGATGGTTTTCACCCTGGCCGAAGTTGTAGTGACCAGATCCTAGCTCTGACATCATTTATAGAAAATGTGTTTGGAAAGAAGTTGAAAATATCTTCAGCTTTTATTGATCTCACAGCAGCTTATGACACAGTATGGAGCAAAGGTTTGTTATTAAAGTTTTACAGCCTCCTTCCATTATATTGCAACTTTTGCTGACAAAGCTTAGTGCCAGGCTAATAAAAGTTTGTTCAAGTTTGTCTCGGTCGTGAAGAAAGCTCTTTTGTAGCTGAAGGATGGGCGGCCACAGGGGTCTGTACTTGCTCCAATTGTATTAAACGTGTATACTGCTGACATCCCAATCACAAAGTCTAGACATTTTATGTATGCGGATGATATACAGTTAGCTTACCAGCATAAGAACTTAACAACTACTAAAGAAACACTCACAAGTGACCATGCAGACCTCGAAGAATATATTAGAACCTGGAAGCTGAATCCTAACCCATCAAAAACCGAAGTAGCCTGCTTCCAATTAAGTAACAGACTGGCAAACCGAAAACTGAACATCTTCCTAAATTGTGTAAAAATTAATCATAATGAGCGTCCACAGTACCTGGGAGTAACATTAGATCGATCGCTGACCCTTAAAAGCCATCTTCAAAAATCAGCAGTTAAAATTAAAACCAGGGCAAATGTATTACATCATATTGCCCGAACAACTTGGGGAGCCAACGCACACATCCTGCGTACTACTGCTTTGTCACTGGTCTATTCAGCTGCTGAATATAGTGCTCCCGTTTGGCTAAATAGTGTTCATACTAAAGCGGTTGATGTCTAACTTAATAGGGTCATGAGAGCTATTAGTGGCACTCTCATATCAACTAGACTTCCTTGGCTCCCAGTGCTGTGCAATATAGCTCCTCCAGAGTTAAGACGTCAGGAGGCACTACTCAAAGAATTAAATAAGAACTGGAATGTCCTGCACCTACCTCATTATACAAGATCTCCCACATCAGAAAGGTCACTTAAAATCTCAAAACCCACCTCTATATACTGTTTTCCATTTAAGCAGATAAACTTCTCGCCCAATACTAGCTGGGCCGTAGCGTGGAACAGTTTTGATGACGTAATAAGTTCCTTACTAACGATCCGTCAATACCTGTAGGTGGGATGAACCTCCCTCGTAGGACACTCTTAAATCGGTTCCGAACTGGAATTGGAGATGCAATTACTGGATATATACATGGGTATTGACAGTAGATCAGTCATTTGATTGCGGGGAGTCCATACAAGCAATGGATCACATAGTTACAGAGTGCCCCTGTGGTCTGTTATGCAGGGATTGGTCAGCATACACTGAATCGGTGAGACAGGTGTTAGATGGCTCGATGGATTGGACTTAGTTTCATGACAGGAGATCACTTTACATTTTATAATCAATGAATATATAATCGTGACTTTTGGATATTTATCGAAATATACATCGCAGCTTTATAATTAACAAATGGTAGCTGACAACAAACCATACGATATATATATATATATAAAACTGTAGGACGGTGATTTTAATTTTATCATAAAGCTGCTCAGATCATAAATATAAATCTGGTGAATATTTATCTTAAACTGTTTAACCAACTTGGCAATGTTAGATCACCCTTTGTATGTTATTACTAAAAGTATATCTGTTAAAATTATGTTGTTTACAAATCAACTATAAGACGTTGAAATGAGCTTTATGTAAATTATCCTGTAAACGAAACTTCAACGCTGTTTTCGGTGTTTTTATAGCGAGTAATTGAATGCACCAACGATTGAACCAATGAGAATAAATCTTGTTTCCAATGGCGTACAAACCAAATGAACAGTTTAACTGGTAAGTGTAAATATAAATTTCTCTGAAAAGTGTTGCTGCAGTTGTATAATATGTATTGGGCTGTGATAAACTCGAGCAACTATGTGACAGATGATTTTATAGTTCAGCAATATTGTTTCAATGTATACGGAGTTAATAATATGTGAAATTCTCCTAGTTCATTGAAATAAATAAATAATGCTAATGGAAAATGCATAATGTATACTTGTTTTCAATATTTTCATGTCAAATAAGAATACTACATACTACATTTATAAAATTTTAAATGTATTATGTACCTTTTTTGTCAGATGTGAATAAAATTACGCCAGAAACAACTAAACAACTTCACAAAATTTTCTTGATGGTCGGTTGAACGTTGTAATATAAAAACAGATATAAGATATTTCTTATTTGTAAGGTTCTTTAAGTTTAAATTCCGCATCTCATTACAGCAAGATTTCATATTTTATAACTTTACCCCAACCTTTTTATCTATGACCATCATACATTATTTTTTAATACGTTTGAGTTTCATTTTTTTAAACCAAAAATTGTGTTATAATCATAATAGGATAGAGAATTACAGTGATATTTAACACTTATTTATTAGTAACATAATGTACTTAATGTGTAATGAGTTAATTGGCAACAGAGATACTGAAGATACTCTGGTCACGTTGGGGGCAAAACAAATTAGTAATTTTGTTCCTCAAAAGGAAGTGCAGAGTCAGATCACATTTCGTTGATTGGGGTGAGTATGTGACTTGCTGACCTTCCTCCCCCAGTGTACAAGAGGTGCCATTAGTTAATTAGATAATAGACAAATATTGTTATAACCAACACTGTAGTGTGTCATTTCTGAAGCTCTTCAAAGTTTATTTGTGAAATACTATTATAATAAGACTTATTCTTCATAAAAAATAACTAATTTGTTTAACAAATTGTAAAATATATTTAAACAATGTATTTATAACTATTTATTTATTTTTATACAAAAATATTCTAACGTCCGTTCTTGTCAGTTTTTTTTTTTTTTTTTTTTTTTTTTTATTAAACGGAGTAACTTTTTTGTCACTCAGATTGAAATAATTTTGTTCATTCTATTTACTAAAATACATAGTTCCCAAATGCCATCTGTGAGGTGGCACGAAAGATGCGTACAGCGAAAAATACGTACAGTGAAATATGCGTACAGAAGGAAATAGTGGTATTTGACGAGGGTAAGTATTCTCCCCGGTGGCACGAAAGATGCGTACAGCGAAATTAGGTTAGGTTAGGAAAGGTTAGGTTAGGTTCTCCAATCCCAATAAACTAAGCGACATTCATATTTATTTTAGAGGTAAACGCATTTATATAATTCAATTGTTGTAAAAGATCCATTTGCCCTAAAAGTTGTACGCATTTTTCGCCTATCTAATTGTTGTGACGTCATAGGTTACCCTCGTCATCTGTCAAAACTTGATCCTATATGCATATTTCGCAAGATTCTGGTGTACGCATTTTTTTGCTGTACGCATTTTTCGTGTATTTATCTGTGAAATACGAGGTGTGAATAGATATGGAAATAAATATACATTTTTGCGTATTTTGAAGAGACTATGAATTTTTAAATGAGTGTAGGATGGATGTGGGTGACTTGTGCAGTCTGGTTACAACGGAGTTCGACTTACGATCATAAATGGCCATTTATTAATAACTCCATAGCCAGAGCAAATAAGGAACCTTCATCTTTACGTGGAATCCGAACCACTTAATATTGGTATAATTTTCAGCTAATTGAGCCCTGAAGGTTCGTAATCTATGTGTTTTAATTTTTTTAAATGAGGTGTAACTCGAGTTAGGCTTACATTAAAAATGTTTTAGACTTCCTTTATGGGCCATCATCTGGTTATGTGAAAAACAAATAATGTTTGGTTTATGGACAGTAGTGTGATAGAAGTAATTTTTATGGTCTATAAATTTTGTTAAAAAATGTTGCCTAGCACCTTTGTCAGTAGGTTGTTGAATGTTATGTTTGTTATGTGTTCTCTCTCTCTCTCTCTCTCTCTCTCTCTCTCTCTCTCTCTCTCTCTCTCTCTCTCTCTCTCTCTCTCTCTCTCTCTCTCTCTCTCTCTCTCTCTCTCTCTCTCTCTCTCTCTCTCTCTCTCTCTCTCTCTCTCTCTCTCTCTCTCTCTCTCTCTCTCTCTCTCTCTCTCTCTCTCTCTCTCTCTCTCTCTCTCTCTCTCTCTCTCTCTCTCTCTCTCTCTCTCTCTCTCTATCTATCTCTCTCTCTATCTATCTCTCTCTCTATCTATCTCTCTCTCCATTTCTCTCTCTATCTCATCTCTCTCTCACTCTCTCAAATAACCTCCAAACTCTTAAGACATACCTCACATCTCTCAGTCTCTAAACAAAAAACACCAAACAAATCCAACCAAAAAATCCAAACCAAAAAAAAAAAAAAAAAAAGAGAGAGAGAGATAGAGAGATAGAGAGAGAGAGGGAGGGAGCGAGGGAGGGAGGGAGCGAGAGAGAGAGAGAGAGAGAGAGAGAGAGAGAGAGAGAGAGAGAGAGAGAGAGAGAGAGAGAGAGAGAGAGAGAGAGAGAGAGAGAGAGAGAGAGAGAGAGAGAGAGAGAGAGAGAGAGGGTTTTTTTTTATATTTGATTTGTGTTTTAACCTCATATCTTGTGTGTAATGTTTTTTGTTATTGTAGATTGTTTTTTTTATTTATTTATGTTTTTGTTGTTTATTATTATTCACTTATATAAAATATTTAAGGATTGAATGCCTGAAGGTATCTAGTATATTTAAATCATCTGTATTTTATAAAATTAGATCATGTATATATTTTGAAGTAACAAATTATTTACAAAGTTAAAACATAGCTATTTTTACTCTTTTTCATGGTTGAATTCAGATTCAAATTTATATGTGAAACACCAACACAATTGTTTGTTTTGTATTTGAGATTAACTTATTCTAAAAAAACCACTTTTAATTGATAATATACAATCTAAAAGTGAACAAAAACCACTGGATTTGTGGTTAACTACGTGGGATAATAACGTCATTAACTACACCTAGTGATCACAGGTAATTTACAGTAATACCTGAATTCAATCTAATTCGTATAAAAGCAACATCACTGCAAATAGATTGTTCATATAATACTGGAATTATGTAAATGTTGATTATGTAATTATAAAATGTGTTTTTGTTACCTGAACTGTTTTAATATTGTAATACATTATAGAATATGTAAAGTATATATAACTAGAGAATGAATTTACAATATATCCATAAAAAATTTAAATAATGTATGTACATGGTAAACAATCCAGTGGTTTTTGTTCACTTATAGATTGTATATTATCAATTAAAAGTGGTTTATTTAGAATAAGTTAATCTCAAATACAAAACAAACAATTGTGTTGGTGTTTCGCATATAAATGTGAATCTGAGTTCAACCATGAAAAAGAGTAAAAATAGCTATATTTTAACTTTGTAAATAATTTGTTACTTCAAAATATATACATGATCTAATTTTATAGAATACAGATGATTTAAATATACTAGATACCTTCAGGCATTCAATCCTTAAATTTGTTATATAAATGAATAATAATAATAAAAAAATAAATAAATAAATAAATAAAAAAACAATCTACAATAACAAAAAACATTAGACACAAGATATGAGGTTAAAACACAAATCAAATATCAAAACCCCCCCCTCTCTCTCTATCTCTATCTCTCTCTCTCTTTTTTTTTTTTTAGAGACTGAGAGATGTGAGGTATGTCTTAAGAGTTTGGAGGTTATTTGAGAGAGTGAGAGAGAGATGAGATAGAGAGAGAAATGGAGAGAGAGATAGATAGAGAGAGAGAGATAGAGAGACAACACATAACAAACATAACATTCAACAACCCACTGACAAAGGTGCTAGGCTACATTTTTTAAAAAAATTTATAGACCATTAAAATTACTTCTATCACACTACTATGGACATATACATAACTACATCGTTTAATTAAATTTATTTCAATAGTTTTCAAATTATCAATAAACATATTCTAGACTTTTGCCCAACACTAACATTAAATTCTTTGAGTGGCTGTATTTTCTGACTGAGTCATCCTTTTGACCTATGGTTTGCATTCTTGTGTTTACAAACAAAGATCTTTAAAATAAGGCACAATTCAAGGTAGGCTACATTTAAAATTTATCGGACTTCCTTCATGATCAATTCCCTAGCTATGCGAAAACGAGTAAAATATGTCTAAATATTTTTTATAGGGACTTACACATAACTTAAGAGTTTCACTTTTCCGAATAGCTTTAAAAATTATTGATACATTCCAGATTTTTTACCAACCATATAGATGTAACAATTAATTATATTCTATTTCATCAATTTTGGGAAAACCTTCTTCAATATTTTGTGGATGAGGGATGTGCGAGTTCATTAATTAACAAAGTATCACTTTCGATCCCTCCATTACTGGGGCTGTCGACCTTTGATGAATGACCGAACACTGTACCACCGACCAGCACATTAGAGTGTTTCCACCTGTGCACTATTTGTGATTTATTTTAAATTTATACACGTTTTTATGCAGATATTGTTTTATAATTTCAAGTATAGATAAATTCCTTGTTTGATATAATATGAATAACATGTAAAACTATTTATTGGCACAATAAAAGTGTACACAATTTTAGTAATTTCAAAATTCATCGTCAATATTTATAAGTTTAATTGATAAAAATGGATTAATACTTAATGTACTACTAACCTATTAATAGTTTTTAATACACTTGTATTTTATTAGATAGAGACCTCAGGTGCATATTATACATACAATTACAAAGTTATGTATTTTGTCGTTGTATATTTCAGATGTTCAGCCTTGATGATTCATCAACGTTGGTTTTATTGTTGACGTCATGAGGTGGGTTAGTGTCAATATTGACGGGTGGTTGTTGTTGTTATGTGGTTTGTTTGTCTTTCATGTCTAGTTTATTTTTGTTGTAGTGTGCAATGTGTTTTTAGGGGTATTTGTATTACTATGTCTCTCACTACATCCTCTCTCTTCTTTATTTCAGTCGGGGGTGGCTTGATTACTTCTGATGAGTGGGTAGGGATTTCAAAGCCACGTCAACACTAGGATCTGAGAAAGGGGTGGTTTCTATCCCCAGACCTTCTTTCCCTTGATGACGTCCCATGGACCTTAGGGATCTCTTGGAAAGAAATGTTCAGCCCTTATAGAAAAGTAACAAAATTATAATATAATACCGATAGGATATATAGATTTGTATATCAAATAGAGCTAATGAAACTTTTACTATAGAAAAATGTATTGACTGTAAACATACTCAATAATTATCATGCAGCAAAATTATTTTTGACGAAAAGATGAACGCTATAAACTTAGTGTGTGTCCATCAAAGAATTTGATTGATTATATTTAAAATGGAAAACCCATATCATTGATCTACATTCTCGTTTAAGCAGATCATTACTTACCTTAAGAATAATTTGATGTAGTGTTGCTAACAATCCATGCCAAATAGTATACCACGGATATTTAATTTACCTCATTCAATATAGCTATACATAATTTTTTGGGTAAATGTTTCTCAATCAGAGCCAAGTTTCAAAGTACATAATGCTGTAAGAATTATTACCAAATCAAACACTAGAGCTTCTGGCAAGCCATTTTTTTTAATCTGAAAAAAGTTATAACAATTTGAGCGTCATATATTTTTTTACCATCAATTTTTGTCTACATAAACAAAGAACTATTTGGTACAAAGTGTAGATCATAAATATGAAACTAGGATTAAATATCTTAGATTTCCTAAACATTGACTGACACTCTACGAAAATGGGCCTCATTATTGTATTACAATTTATAATAAATTAACAAAAGAGACCAAATAAATCTAAAATCTTCTAATATGTATGTTTACATACAAGATATATAACCACGTTTAAGTTTGTTTTTAAGATTAACAATGTATACTGATATACAACTATCAGTAAAGTATACAGTTTACATTAAAAATATGTGACATGTCATATTGACATTCTGAGCACCTAATTTATGTAATTTATTTGACTAATAAAGAATTGAAATTTAAATAAAAAACTCAATTAGTTCAAAAAAATATTTGACAAATATATCACATTATTTATAAAGCTTTAAATATCATAAAATTTCTAAGTAATTAACTAAATAACAAAAGTACTTGATGTCATTTACATTTTCTCAACGTACTTTCACATAATAATGTTATTCAAAATTTTCATAAGAATTCTAAGACAATATTGTTACATAGTCCGAAATGTTATACTCTGTACAGTAAAAAAAGTATTAATCGTTTAGTATTATTTTAAAATTTTTTAAATAAACAGCAACATTTCATTACTTATGCATAGTCATAATGAAATAAAGAATAAAAAAACTAATCTAAACTTCTTAAAGAACAATTAAAAAAATAGTAAAAATATCAATATATATAAAATAAATCAAACCAAATTAAAAAAATTACTAGATATCGACATTTATTTCGTGAGGAAGAGAAAGTGTTCCTTTTTGTCCAATCAACGATGAGTAACTGACACCTCTTCGATTACGCAACCAAAAGAACCTGTAAAATACCAACATTAGTCATCCCCTTATAACACAATAATCCGATCAAATACATTTTTATAAAATGTAATCATTAACTAATACGTTATTAAATCGTACTGACTACATTAACGTTACCTTATCACACAATAGATATAAGTATGCGGCAATAACAGTGTTATGTTTTAACTTACTCTATTAAAAAACTTTTAACCCATAGTTGTGTCACAGCAATATTATTGACTATAGAAACAAGAAGGCTGTCCCTCCTAATGGTCCCATGAAGCAGATTTACCTTTTTAGTAAAATTTCTTCGTGTTCGGTTTTCACAGGTAGCGACACCGGTCTCCCTCTCTCTGTCTCTCTCCAACACACGCTGAAGTGACGAATTTAAATGAGCTAATAGTATGCCAAACAGTCGTCTGAGAGCTTATTTGAAACCAATCACCGTTAGATAGCAGCACAGGTCTATCGACATTCTGTTTGTTTCTATAGTCAATAATACTAATAAATTGATAAGCCCTATTGCCTTATAGTCCATATACAGCCGAAACTAAAGTGGCGAGGACCTACTATATGGCAGAAATCTCTAAAAAAATATGATGGCGTACACTAAAACGAATTTTGTAACATTTTCATTTTGTGATGTATTGCAAAACCTGTATGTATGCCTTCAAAGTTCGTCAATATTAAAAAAAACCGTAGTTTTTTTTACTAATTTGAAATTAGTTTTCAAATAAAGGGAATTTTATATTTAATAATAAGCCAAATACCAATATAACTTGTTCTCTGAATCTAGCTGTTTCTTTATGATTAATCGATAGTAAAAAAAGTGTAACCCTTTTTAAATTTAATCGGTCATAATTTTGGTAAAGATTAGTGAAAATAATTCCCTGTATGGATTTGGAGACTAGAAACTGCTACGAATGGCTTATGTTTTCAGGCATATCATATAAATAGGGTTTCAAATATGATTTTAATTTAAGTTTCAGGTCTACTCGGCCATTTAATTGAGGTATAGTAGACAGAGGTTCGCGAAAGGTAGGATTGGAGTCAGCGAGTGAAGTTGGGAAAGATGGACTGAGGTTGAAGGCCTACTTAGGTTAAATTAAGAGAAAATGTTATGAAAACCTCTTGCCACTTGCTAGCCTAGTGGTTAGCACTTGTGCTTCATATGGAGAGGGTCACGGGTTCAAATACCGGGAGGTCCACTTAACATTTGCTTGATGAGTTTGGACCGTTTTCGCATAAAAACGTTTGAAGATAAATTTAAAAATGCTACTGGCGTATATAGACTAAAAAAAAAAAAGAAAATAAAAATAAAATAGTCAGGGTAGCTCAGGGTACTGCATTACACAGTACATTTTTCTTTCAGCTCTTAAAACATCTTCATTTCACTTAGACAATAAATTTATATTAGACCGATGTTCAAATATTAAATTATTAAAATTTTTTGAACTCTGAATATAGTAATAAGGACTATAATTACATATAAACACAGCCTAAAATTTGCTAAAAAAAAATTTAACTAAAGTACATACATATCTCGCTAGTAAATTTACAAATATAAACTTAACAAACTTACCAATTGTGTCATCTCTGTTTACGTAAGGTTGGTTATTCCAAAAATCCATCCTTTTCCTTAGGAAAGTCCTGTTTAGAGATATTGAGTCCTGGCCAATGATATAAAAGTACTCCTCTTCCCCAAATGGCTTCCATTCTATTTCTTCACTAGAGGGGGTAGGGTTTCTGAAATAATGGCATCAAAGAGTAGCCATTTAAAACGCTAAGGATAAATAGATAATAAATACAACTCAGTTGGTAAGTGGTAGTCGTTTGAATTTTTTAATTATTATTTTTATTATAATATCCTATAATTTATTATTATACATTTAAATTGCACACGAATTTAACCGGAGGTAGCATTTAAGGATTTCGATTATGCCTTGTTCTTGGCCTAATTTTATCTGGCTTGGTATTTAATAAATTTCCAGTCCTGTCACGGTCACCAAATTGTAAAGTACAATTACACTTTTCTACTCATTATAGATTTTTACTAGAGATTAATTAGTTCAGTGGAAATAATAATTAAACTAAACTTTTAGGTACTTATAAACTTTTTACTGGAACATAAATTAAATAGATTGTACAATTATTTTCCTTCAAAAATAAACTGTCTAATACTTAACATCTGTCAATAATATTCTTTAAATCAACACATAATGACAAAACATAAAAGCATAGAGCAGATATTAAATTTTAGTAAATAATTTCAAACAGCTGTTTTAATACATCAAAATTTTAATCCATTTCATTCTCCCACCTTGAGTCATTTACAATTAATTACTCAACTCGTATTCCCTCATATGCCATACTTGTTGGGTTTGTTTATAATTCTTCCTGATCGAGTTTTAATATTATTTTTGTTTTCCTCGTAATTTATTTTTGCTTCTTTTTCTAATGAGTTTGCTCTCCTTTTCATTACTTCAGACTTTTTGCTTGATATTTCCAAATGATAAACTTTTTGAGGAGGTCTTGTAAGAGTTCCTTGTGAAGTTTTCACTTTTGCTTCAGGTAAAGAGGTCCTGCAAAATCAGATCCAGTTATTTCGAATACTGAACAATCTTTCATACGATCCATAGGTAAGATACCTGTGATCGGTTCAATTTTTTGACTCTTTTGTCGTTTGCATTTAACACATTTTGATATTGCATTTCTCAAAATTTTTCTTCCTCCCAAAATCCAATAGTTTTCTCTTAAATGTTTAACAGAATTTGAACACCCGCATGACAGTTGTTAACATGACAATCTAAAATCGACGCTTTTACGGTTGGATGATGAGCTGGTAATAATATTGGAAACCTAACTCGAAAAACTTCTTTCTTGCAGAGTTTAGTTTTTAGTCTGATCGGGCCATTTTCATCGATAAAAGGATCCAAACATGAAATTTTCTTGTCATTAAATCCATCGAAAGACTCCTGCTGTATTCAATTGAACAGTGTCCTTTCTGCTTTTATAGTTTCATCTGCTGTAATTTCTCCTGATATCCGAAGGTGTCAGGAGTCTTTGGATTTGTAGTTCTGCAGTTTTAAGCAAATCTATAAATCCAGTCTAGTAATCTAACATTCTGTTTGAATTTTAAGAAATAATCAGAGTACCATTTGTCATTTTTCTGGTTGTTAATCATGCATTTTGTTTCTGTTGGTCTCTTTTCTTTTCCAATTTCTTCTGCATTTAAACTCATCTCACCTTTTGTAGGCCATTCTTCTGGTACAAACTTCAACCATTCTTGTCTCTCCCACCATTTTGATTTAAAAAAATACTGAGCGTCACAGCCTCTTGATGGGAGGTCAGCTGGGTTGAATTCTCCTTTGTTGTAATTCAAATTCTCAACTTTACTCAACTTCTTAATTTCTGACACTAGATTCCATACAAAGACTTTCCAATTACGTTCTTGTCCTATCCATCCTATACAGTTGTCGAATCTGTCCAATAAAATATAGGAATGTTCTGCCAGTTCAAAGATTTTACAATTGTCTCAATCAAACGTACTCCCACCGTTGCGGCTAACAATTCTAGCCTAGGAATGCTAAGACTTTTCAAAGGTGCCACCGTAGACTTTGATGCTAATAGTTGAAATTTCACTTTGCTTTAGGTTTCAACTCTCAAGAGTATCACTGCTGCATATGCATCTTTACTAGCATCGCAGAACGTATGGATAGTACAACCTACTGAAGTATCTTCTTTTCCTAACCATCTAGGTATTTTTACGTCTTGAAGACTAAGTAATTCATCAAACCATTGCAAAAATCTCTCAGCAGTTTTAGGATCAACATCAGTACCCCAATCTATTTTCTTATCCCACATCTTCTGTAGTAGCAACTTCAGGTATAACATAACAGGAGAAATGAAGCCTAAGGGGTCAAATATTTTATGAGATACTGACAATATATCTCTCTTGGTAATGTGATTGTGGTCAAAATCTTTAATACAGTCTAATCCTACAAACAATTGACACTTTGATAGTCCCATTTTACACCTAATGCATTGACTATTGAAGGTTCACTTCCATTCGAAGATTGACCAGTTGCAATCTATCCACGAATATCAAATTTTCCCTCTGCTATTACTCTAGTAGCAACAGTTAAAAATTTATCAACCTCCGGAACAGTATTTACACTAGTTGGGACGTTATCAACATAAAAGCTCTTCTGCAATTTCTGAACAAAATTTATATGTCCACTAGGATTTGTGGCTGCTTTCTGAAGATGAAGATCGATTACTGCTCCCAATAAGAATGGAATGCATTTCATTCCAAATACTATCAGTTTATGTCTATATACAATTATCTCATCATTACTGTTGTACCATAAAAAACGAAGTTTGTCGGTACCATCTCCATTTACTGCTATCTGTACGAATGCTTAAGGGATGTCTGCAACTATTCCAAATCTTCCTTCTCTGAAACGAAGCATAACTGTCGGAATCAGTTCTCCAAGCAATCATTTAGTGAAGGCTGGTTTCTGTCTCTAGCAGATGCATCGAACACTGGTTGAATTCTCGTCATTTGGCTGCTCTCTTTCACAACAGGTCTATGTGGTAAGTAATGACAGTCTTTATCCAACTCAGCATTCGGTACGATTTCGATTATGCCTTGTTCTTGGCCTAATTTTATCTGGTTTAGTATTTAATAAATTTCCAATCCAGTTATAGTCGCCAAATTGTAAAGTACAATTACACTTTTTTACTCATTATAGATTTTTACTGGAGATTAATTAGTTGAGTGGAAATAATAATTAAACTAAACGTTTTAGGTACTTATAAACTTTGACTGGAACATAAATTAAATATACTGTACAATTATTTTCCTTCAACATTAAACTGTCTATAACTTAACATCTGTCAATAATATTCTTTAAATCAACACATAATAACAAAACATAAAATCATAGAGCAGATATATTAAATTTTGGTAAATAATTTCAAACAGCTGTTTTAATACATCAAAATTATAATCCATTTCACAACCCACAGCCTGACCGTAATACTTAATTATTACGTAGAAGGTACTTTTATTTATAACCATTAAAAATATTGGATCTTTTTCGTTAATTCACTACCACTACATTTTTTGTTAATTCCCTGCTATTTCATCAATATTTTATTGCTCTAAAAACTGTTCCCCAATCGTTTTTACGTCCACTTTGGTATTTCTTATCCGCTAGGAATCCGATATCACTCGCCTTATCTTATCGCTATCCAAGAACTTACACACGGAGAGTGCATTCAGTGGTAAGTCAATCACTCAATTTACCAGTTTGTGATCAACTTTAGTAGCCACCTAACCTAACCGTAATTGCGATGAAAAAAGTAGTGGTAGTGAAGTAACGGAAATAGTATTTGTAGTAATTAACGGAAAATGTCCAAAATATTTCTAATATATACCATTATAATTTATTTCAAATTATTTAAACTACACAATATAAAATTAAATAAAAATAATTTATGTAATTTCTAAACCCTCAAATCATTATTCACGAATACATTATGTACCCTAAAACTATGAATCTTATACGTAATGGATAAAATAAAGAATAATCGTAGTCAACCTTTATTCTTTATTTTATGAACGATCCGACATGACTGCAGAGCGCTCTTACAACAAATACTGGAACTAACAGGAGTGAGTGAATCCTTGAACAAATCACGTGACAGATGCAAGCAAACCGAGACCATAGCAACGCCTTAACGTCTTGCATTGTTGCTACGTTTTACATGTTTAACTGCAATTGTTTGACCTATTTGTTTGATTATGTTATTTTGAGTGTAACTATTTATAATATCATAGATCCATCTATGGTATTATGATTTTGGATATTCTTATTGATTGTATCGTCTTTTACAATTTATCTTATTGTTATTAATCTAGGCCACACCACGCGTCAGAACTTCACTCAACAGCCACTAGCCACGTTCATGTAAAGTCGCATAAACTATTAAATAAACTATAGTCATTTACTTACAGGTAGGTTGCAAAGTTTGTCCAGAGTTTAACTAATCTCCTTGATAACATATCGTCCCTCTTTGAATAAATTCTATTATCTACGAGACTGTTTGGATGAGGGAAGAAGAAATAAACATCGTCCTCATGAGCAGCGCCTGCAAAATGATTAACTACATCCTCACATAATGATTTCCACGAGATCATTTTGTTATAGCTTCCTCAGTCAAATATATGTATATATATACATTAATAATCCTTATATTTTATTGGTTTTACATAATTGGTACTGTATGGCTCCATAAAACAAATACTATAGCTTAATTTATTAGCATTTTTTTGTCATTTGTTTCTCGTGTGTTGAGGGTTAATAGAGGTAATTTGTCTTTATTCAGCACGCTAAGAATATTATCATGTGGCTGGAATTCTATTTTACTTCATAAATGCAACCATTTTACCTGAAACAAACAATATGATACATTTCAGCTGCATAAGATCTTATTGATTACGATTCAATATCAAAATCTATATTAGATCAGTGCAGTTCATTCCGAACTTGAATTAGTACAAGTTAAAAAAAGTATTCATTATTATTAACATACGAGTATGAAGACAAATAAAATAAAACTACAGTTAATTGATCTTAAGATTTACTTGAAGAGAGCCAAAACATAAGAAATAAAAGACTTTATACAACCAAATTTTACTATCATATTCATACTTCTTCTAGAAGACATCCCAGAAACAAAATGAAATCTGTAGTCTCTCACCTTATATTTTATTTAAATACATATGGCCACATAATTGGTAAAAGTGGCCATTTTATTTCCAGTTATTTCCATTTAGAACATATGTATTTTTTAGAAATAAATTAATTTTTCTTTATGACCTATCCATAAATGTATAATAGTAGTGACCGTACATGTGTACGTACAAAATGCACATCAGATCAAAGGAATTCACAAAAAATGATTCAGGTCTGAGGAAGGTGAGCGTGGTTTGCCGAAATCGATCACCATAATATGTGTTCGTATTGTACTCACATTGTAATATATTGTGACATCTAGAGTGGCCTCTATCCTGGGAACCGGTGATGTGGAAGTAATGTTTGGGTCGCTGACCACCTGCCCTGCTTGTTTACAACCTTTGGGGCACAATGGCTTACGCATGAACGCCCCTTACCTCTTCAATGGACTTCTAGAAGGTTCTAGGTTGACGAGCCAGCTCTGTCATGGAACTTCGGGCGCAGGGGAATTCAAGAAGCTTCTAGATGGAGACCTGCAGGTGATATATACGGCCGGATACCAGCGCGGGTCAGTCAGTCAGTCAGTCAGTCAGTGAGTCTAGAGCCTACAGCCGGGTGTTTGCAGCGACAGTGAGCGAGTTCTACAGTGCGAGTGAAGTGTCCGAGTATAGTGAAGTGGTCTACGGAGAAGTTACCGGTGAGTGGTTCTTTGTGGGGATCAACGAAGGAGCAGTGCGGTACTTGTGGACGACTTCTGAAGGGACACTGAAGAAACTGTGAGTGAACTGTTAGCATTGGACTGTAGGTAGTAGAGAATCTAGGAAAGCCACTTTATAGAGCTAGGAATTGTAATTAAAAGAAGGGAATTTAGTAAAGTCACTTTGCAATTAGTAGTTGTAATTATTGATGCCATCGAAGATTGTAATTATAGATTAGTTTAATTGTAACAGTAGGCCTAATAGTAAATTGTACTTTTCACAATAGTTAAAATTAATGAAATAACCCATTTAATTGCAATAAGTTAATTTTATATATTCAATAAATTTAGTAATTGTTCAGTACATCGTGTTGCTTATTTGTAAAACCCACATAGCGATTAATTATTTATAAATTAGGACGCAAAAAATGTCACACTGGTGTCAGAAGTGGGATAGATTTGTTGAGCAACACGTTTAATATTTTTATTTATTGATAGTTATTGTTAAGCTAGTTACTGAATTCATTTACTGTAATTCTATATTGTTCAGACATAGTTTTGCAAAAGAACGATGGCATCTAGTGGAGTTAAGTTAGTAGACTTAAAAGTGGCTGATTTAAAGCGGGAGTTAGAAGAAAGGGACTTAGATCATACTGGAACAAAATCAGTTTTAGTGATTAGACTTAAGCAGGCAATGCTAGAAGCAGGGGATGATCCAGAAACATTCCTTTTTGAAACTGAAGCTAGTTCACTTAAGTCTATGATTAAAAGAAATGCAGAGGAATTACAAAGTGACTTAAAAGGAAATATCGAGAAATTACAAAGTGACTTAAAAGGAAATGTCGAGAAATTACAAAATGACTTAAAAGGAAATGCAGAGAAATTGCATAGTGACTTAAAAGAAGTGAAAGATGACTTAACCGAAAAACTAAATAGTACTTGTAAAACCTTAAAGGAAGAGTTAGCTACAGAATTTAATTATAAAATTTGCAAAGTTGAAGACGAATTTAAAAAACAATTAGATGACTGTTCGAAGCAATTAGGTGATAGGATTAGGTTTTTAGAAGAAATGGTTCAGGGGAGGAAGGAGTCAATAACCTGCAACGAACCACCTGGGATCTCAGGAAGTGGACAGCAACCGCCCAGCCTTAAACCTCGGCCCAGTGTGTGTCCACCCGTAAATAACGCAAGTTTGCCAACCTTCGACGGAAAGATGTCCTGGGAAGATTTTATTACTTTGTTTGAGACTGCCGCTGCTGTCTACAATTGGCCATCATCAGCGAAGGCGTCCATGTTGTGCCTTTCACTTCGTGGAGAAGCTCTGAGCGTACTGCAAACCGTTCCATCTGCTGAGCGACAGAATTACGAAGATTTGATTAGACGGTTGGAAATGCGGTTCGGACATAAACACATGGAACTGGTCTACAGATCTCAACTCAGGAGTCGTCACCAGAAGTCCAATGAGAGTCTTCAAGAATTCGAAGCTGACATCGCACGATTAGTGAGGGGCGCTTATCCCACAGTGGACGAAGCTGTCTACGAGAGCCTATCCATTGAGAGGTTCCTCGATGGGCTGCGGGATGCTGAGACGTAGCAGGCTGTAAAGTTGGCCCGGCCTAACACTTTAAACGAGGCCCTGACGCAAGCCTTAGAGTTTGAGGCCGTAAAGCAATCCGTCCGGGGCCAGGCACGTCTGCGAGGAGTCTGCGCAGAGCAAGAAGAACCTATGAAGATAGAAGACATCGTAAGAAAAGTGCTTGATGCCCTGAGGGACCGGAAGAAGGAGATTCACTGTTGGGGGTGTGGAGAGTTAGGCCATTACCGAAGTAAATGCCCGAGTAAAGCCTCTCGGGGGCAGAGGCAGGGAAAACTAAACAGGGTTGATGGGAAGGGGCAACTGTCAACCCAGCGTCTTCAAGAATACAACTTCACCTCTGAACACCGACGAGGGAGAAACCATTCCAATGCCGACGCCCTGTCTCGCCGACCTTGCTCAGAGGGTTGTAAGCACTGCTCCAAGGTAGAAGAAAGGAATCCGTCCGTGGAAGTGCGTTGTGTCTCTTTGGAGCCAGCTAGTGGATGGGAGCCGAAGGAACTCCGGGAAGAACAACTTGAGGATAGTGAGGTTGGACCACTGCTGCGGTAGAAGGAATCAGGGGCTCGTCCTAGCTGGGAGGACATTGCAGCTAGGAACCATGTGTATAAAAGCTACTGGGCACAGTGGGACTCAATGAAGGTTAAGAACGGAGTGCTTATAAGAATCTGGGAGGCCCCTAATGGTAGGAAGCAGATTGAACAGATTGTGCTCCCCAGAAGTAAAAGAAAGGAAGTGCTGGAGGAGATCCACAATGGAGCATCTGGTGGGCACTTAGGTGTCAACAGAACGGTGGACAAGCTACGTCAGCGGTTCTACTGGTTGAACTTGAGGGCTGATGTAGAGAAGTGGTGCCGCCAATGTGATATCTGTACTGGAAGCCGAGGGCCACAAACAAGAAGTCGAGGCAGAATGCAACAGTACAACTTTGGGGCACCCTTCGAGAGGATCGCCATCGACATCGCCGGTCCATTTCCCATGTCAGATGCAGGAAATAAATATCTCCTGGTGGCCATGGACTACTTTACGAAATGGCCAGAAGTATACGCCATACCAAATCAAGAAGCCGTAACAGTGGCTGGGTGCTTGGTGAACGAATTCATCTGTCGGTATGGAGTGCCACGTGAGCTGCACAGTGACCAAGGGACGAACTTCGGATCCTTGTTGATGAAGGAGGTGCTTCAGCGTCTCGGAGTGCACAAGACACGGACAACTGTGCTTCATCCGCAATCTGATGGGATGGTCGAGAGATACATAAAGACACTCGTTGGACACCTCAGGAAAGTTGTGTCCACCAATCAGCGGGATTGGGATCTGAAGGTGCCCATGTTCCACCTGGCGTACAGATCTTCGGTCCACGATACTACGGGTTTCACCCCAGCGAGGATGATCTTCGGAAGGGAGCTGCGGCTGCCTAGTGACCTCATGTTCGGCCTGCCACCTGACGCAAAGCAGCCCGCGACGGACTACGCCTGCGAGCTCGTCGACCACCTACACGACACTCACGAGTTCGCTCGTCAGCACCTAAAAATGGCCAGTGACAAAATGAAAGCTCGCTACGACCGGCAAGCCAATTCGACTGGATTCCAGGTGAACGACCTGGTGTGGCTCTACAGTCCCCTCCGGAAAAAGGGGAGATGCCCGAAATTTCAACAGGATTGGCAAGGACCTTATCGGGTAGTGACACGAATCAACGATGTGGTCTACAGGATTCAAAGACACCCAAGAGGCAAGATGCTTGTGGTCCACCTTGATCGCCTAGCACCGTACCATGGAGCGGAAGCTGATCGGGACGATCAGCCTTAAGGAGGGGGCAGTGTGACATCTAGAGTGGCCTCTATCCTGGGAACCGGTGATGTGGAAGTAATGGATGGGTCGCTGACCACCTGCCCTGCTTGTTTACAACCTTTGGGGCACAATGGCTTACGCATGAACGCCCCTTACCTCTTCAATGGACTTCTAGAAGGTTCTAGGTTGACGAGCCAGCTCTGTCATGGAACTTCGGGCGCAGGGGAATTCAAGAAGCTTCTAGATGGAGACCTGCAGGTGATATATACGGCCGGATACCAGCGCGGGTCAGTCAGTCAGTCAGTCAGTCAGTGAGTCTAGAGCCTACAGCCGGGTGTTTGCAGCGACAGTGAGCGAGTTCTACAGTGCGAGTGAAGTGTCCGAGTATAGTGAAGTGGTCTACGGAGAAGTTACCGGTGAGTGGTTCTTTGTGGGGATCAACGAAGTAGCAGTGCGGTACTTGTGGACGACTTCTGAAGGGACACTGAAGAAACTGTGAGTGAACTGTTAGCATTGGACTGTAGGTAGTAGAGAATCTAGGAAAGCCACTTTATAGAGCTAGGAATTGTAATTAAAAGAAGGGAATTTAGTAAAGTCACTTTGCAATTAGTAGTTGTAATTATTGATGCCATCGAAGATTGTAATTATAGATTAGTTTAATTGTAACAGTAGGCCTAATAGTAAATTGTACTTTTCACAATAGTTAAAATTAATGAAATAACCCATTTAGTTGCAATAAGTTAATTTTATATATTCAATAAATTTAGTAATTGTTCAGTACATCGTGTTGCTTATTTGTAAAACCCACATAGCGATTAATTATTTATAAATTAGGACGTAAAAACGTCACAATATTTTTGCATTTTGGGCTTATGTTGTAATTTATTTCTGTCGTGTGATGCTTACTTGTATTGTATATGGACCAACACGTATTATGCTAATTAAAAAACTAATATATTGCTATCGATTTTTAAAATGTTCAAAAGAAGTTTAATATTGACAGGACCATACGACAAAGCTTCCATTAAGCACCACTAAGCGCACTGCTAAGTCGGGTGATTCAATACATCGAATATAATCTTACAGCAAGGTTCTACTTACCAACTGTCTCGTTCGGGGGAAGGGGGGCGTAGTTGTGGTTAGCCCCAATGTATTCAAAATAGTAAAAATATGTGTCAGTTCTAGTTGACTTCCGCACACCCTCATAGATGGGGTAGGTGAAGAACGCATCGGTTAGTGTCTAAAACAACATCGCATTCAACAATTATTTACAATTATTATGTAATAATCGTAAATAATTTTATGAATACTTAGTTATTATGTAATATATTAACAAATTACAGTGCTATGTGGTTTTTTTTTACTAACTATAACTTTTTAATAAATATCGTACTTTGAAATAAACAAAAAGTAATATGCTAAAAGTAAATCTAAAGGTAACTTTAAGTAGACTTAAGGAGTAACTTAAAAGTAACTTAAGGACACAGAAAACGTTTTTCCAAATCTAAAAGTTACTACCCTATACATCACGTTTTTATCTAAGTTCTCTCACTTACACGTACCTCAACGAACTGTGGAAAAGTATCCCTACTAATAGGTTTATTTTCAAAGTAGAAGTCCTTAGTTGCCTCAGGGACCCCACTTCCGTCAGCAGAACTGTATTGGTAGTTGAGGGCTTCTGTGATAAGAATGTCGTAAGAGACTGATATTCCAGATAAGAGAGAGCCACTCTTGTCTGCACCTAACGCTGAAATAGTATTTCTCATTTGATTGAAATAATAGTATCATGTCTTTAAGTCAATGCAAATAACACATCATAAGTAAGAAACAGTAAATTATGTAACAGTTTGATTTTATATGACTTGCTTTCATTTTAATTGTTATTATACCAATAAACAAAACAATAATGGATATCAAAAAATGTATTGCAAGTGTTTGCTTGTTTATTAAACTACTATTAGTTTAATTCAGTGTCTTAAGAGCTTGATACATAAATTAACCCTCATTGGATCGGGAAGTATTTGTAAGACAGTAGATACTACACTGGGAACTACATCTACATCTTACAACTACACGAGTGGGAACTATAAGTTCATTTACTCGTACTCAAGTAGGAACTATATGTACATTTATATGTACTTAAGGGGGAACTATATGTACATATACATGTACTTCTGTGTAAACTATATGTACACAAATCAATGTTAATAGAATGTTAATAGAGTAGGTTATGTACTTAAGTAGAAACTATATGTACATTTACATGTACTTAAGTAGGAAATATATGTACATTCATATGTAATTAAGTGGGAACTATATGTACATGTACTTTAGTGGAAACTATGGGTACATTTACAAGTACTTAAGTAGGAACTATATGTACATTTACATGTACTTAAGTAGGAAATATATGTACATTCATATGTAATTAAGTGGGAACTATATGTACATGTACTTTAGTGGAAACTATGGGTACATTTACAAGTACTTAAGTAGGAACTATATGTACATTTACATGTACTTAAGTAGGAACTATATGTACATTTACAAGTACTTAAGTAGGAACTATATGTACATTTACATGTACTTAAGTAGGAAATATATGTACATTCATATGTAATTAAGTGGGAACTATATGTACATGTACTTTAGTGGAAACTATGGGTACATTTACAAGTACTTAAGTAGGAACTATATGTACATTTACATGTACTTAAGTAGGAAATATATGTACATTCATATGTAATTAAGTGGGAACTATATGTACATGTACTTTAGTGGAAACTATGGGTACATTTACAAGTACTTAAGTAGGAACTATATGTACATTTACATTTACTTAAGTAGGAACTATATGTACATTCATATGTACTTAAGTAAGAACTATGCCTACATTTACAAGTACTTAAGTAGGAACTATATGTACATTTACATGTACTTAAGGGTGACTATGTATACATTTACATGTACTTAAGGGTGACTATGTGTACATTTACATGTACTTAAGTAGGAACTATATGTACATTTACATTTACTTAAGTAGGAACTATATGTACATTCATAAGTACTTAAGTAAGAACTATGCCTACATTTACACATACTAAAGTAGGAACTATATGTACATTTACATGTACTTAAGGGTGACTATGTGTACATTTACATGTACTTAAGTAGGAACTATATGTACATTTACATTTACTTAAGTAGGAACTATATGTACATTCATATGTACTTAAGTAAGAACTATGCCTACATTTACATGTACTTAAGTAGGAACTATATGTACATTTACATGTACTTAAGTAGGAAATATATAGGAATGACAAAAATTCTATTATTTCTGTATTATGACGGCTATATATGTATAAATTATTAACATGTATAATCACAAATTTTAAGTCGAATTTGTCTACATCTTTAATCTACTGATATCCTTAAAACGTTACAACTCCTTTCCATTTTTAAATACACCATTGTTTTTAAGGTGAAAATCAATGTTAATAGACATGGAACTTGACCCTTATAACTTAGATATCAGGTTACTCGCGACATTCCTTAATAACCTTATGGCAATAAAGTTATTTTTAATTTAATTTGATATGATGCTGAAGGTTAAAGCATCTACCTATAGAATTATTGTCATAGCTGAAAAACACTCTAATTGTAAATTGAAGAAAAAAAGTTGAGGAAGTGACCTGTATATTAGTAAATACTTACAGTCGTAAACCTGTTAGCTTCTTAATCATTCTCAAATAAACTTTGTTGGCTCCTTAAAAAAGTACTTCCTTTCTAAATTACAACAGAAATATTTTATCTTATAAAAACATTTCATTTGATAATTTTAAGATAGACAAGATTAGCAAGAGTCATCCCCAATTTTTAAAATCAAAATAGGCACACTCTTAGATAATCAAAATCTTGTATTGTACTGAGCTTGTCACCTTTTTTTATTCTCTATCGACATATGCACATATTTCTTTAACATAAACTAACTGAAAAGTTGTTTTAGAGAGCACATACAACATATTTCAACCCCCCCCCCTCTCTAAGCCCACCCTGGTGAAACTATATGAAAGTCCAATGACCGATATCAAAATCTATTTGTTAATATTAAACATGAATACAAAACTAATGTTACCTACGTGCTACATACTCCAGTGATTCACTATCCATAACTCCAGCAAGAAATGGAATGTCGACGCTGAGTTCCCAGGGGTTGGCGGTTACAATCCTGTCTGGAACACAGTCTGGCTCCAGGGTAATCCCTATGAGAGGGAGGCTGCCCTGAAAAAGTTTCCCAACAATCGTAGACTCCTATGGACAAACAGACTGTATTAGATAACTTACTACAGTATTTTTACCATCTATTAGTACTCTGACCCTCTTTCTTAGTAAAATTCTTGCTTTTCTATTGGAGGTATTTGTAATAATAGGATTCATATTTTTATCGGCAGATTAAAAAAAGTATTCATGTACACTTAAATATTCTGTAAAAATAAAATACTATTAAAAATATACTAGTAATGTTTGGTACAGAAACTGAAGTCAAATAAATAAACTATTTTTAACATTAATGTGGTTTTGATATAAATGAAGCTTATTTGACTATTTTATTGGTTTATAGGTTGGTAGAGAAACTTGAAAAAGGAACTGTGATTTTTATCAATCGGGTCATCATTCATAAATGATCATATATATTGTGTGTATACGAAGAATTTTACTACAACATAATAATGGCTTAAGGACAATATGAAATTATTAACGGTCATAACAACTAAATGATATGGCATGAGAAAAATAATCAAATGTATAGAGCTATTTTACTCTTGATCAATAAGGTTAGTATTTCAAAATACGTTTATTTTCAAAGTGCTGATCGTATCTTGTACTACATATGTTGGACTAATAATTAATATTCAAACTTGGCTAATATATGTTACCAAACAATGTTGCTGCAGAAACAAAGTCAACAGTTGAAAGATATTCTTACCTTTTGTCTATACGTTCATCCACTTATCAGTTTGGTTGTTGACAGTTGTAGTTGCGAGAGTAGGTGAACCACAGAAAAGGGAGAAAGGAGGAAACAGAGGTTTCATCAATTAATGTGTTGAATGTATGTCAAGTAGTTATTTTTACGGTTTGCAATGTGAATGGCAGAACATCCTGTGACACTCCAAATCCTCAAGTATGAACTTAATATTTTTAACTTCAGACGTATGAAGATGTACACTAGTTCTGTGGCGGTTTAATGTGGCCATAAGAAAGCGACTTCTGTTTTATTTTCTCTGTGGGTACACCCACTACCCTTTATAAGGTTTATAATAAGGGTGTTACATTTATAAAGAACCGTTACAGAATTAATTACATGAGACGTTAAACTAAATTATTACTAATGAGACTCTAAAAGGGCCAACCATGTAAAATCGTAAATTATTATCTATTTTATATTTTACTAAGTATATCTGGAAGTATATATATATATATATATATATATATATATATATATATACACTGACCTTGTACTCAGTCAACAAGTTGAGTATGAACTCCGCGGGCTTTTCCTTAAGACAGGTCACAAAACCAACTGAGTCCGTGGGACATTTTGACATCGATGCTAGTTCTTGCTTGATCTGGTATATTTCATCAGGAAGACGGAAAGCTATAGTCATTAGCGATACCCCACTCTGACAGATACCAGCACGAAAAAGACCTGATAAAGAGATGATTTTTATCTGCTGTTCTATACAGAAATAACTTAAGTGAATGTCACTCAACACAAATGTACTACAATATAAGTACACAAAGCGCTCAAATATAGTAATATTTAATTACAAATTGCAGAAATACTATGGCGATCGATTTCGGGAAATGATTAAAGAATCGTTTCCCGAAATCGATTAAAGAATCACCTGGTGGTGATTAAAGAATCACCACCAGAGGAATCCACACAGAATCTGTGGAATCGATCATCATAGTATCTGTGCATTTTGTATATATATAACCATATATATGTGTGTGTGTGTGTGTGTGTGTGTGTGTGTGTGTGTGTGTGTGTGTGTGTGTGTGTGTGTGTGTGTGTGTGTGTGTGTGTGTGTGTGTGTGTGTGTGTGTGTGTGTGTGTTGTCTGACGTTAACTTAAGTTGATCTGTACCAAAACGTTTTGTAATAATCAAGCAACTATAACATAATGTCTACCAATATTATTCCTAGCTTACACTTGCAAATTTTAAATAAACAGCCATATATATTTTTTTTAAAATAACATCATTTGGATAAGTAAGGTGTGATGATAATTATCAAAGTGAAACAATCATCATCATTGATGAGTCGTACACATTTTAGGTACAACCAGGATATGTTATGAAGGCCCAGCCTAAACAAAATATAAATTGGTACGGTACATAAAATATTTCAAATTTTTTAAAACTGATTGAAATATAATTACAACAGCAATTTCTTTTATGAAGTTAACATTCGGAAAATTAGATAAAATTCTCTTAAAAGAGTTGAATAGGTTATAATTTTTAATTGATTTTCATAATTATATTTAGAATTATGCCTTTAAAAACAAATTCCAGATATCCCCAATCTTGTTTGTGTGGTGACACTGTCTTAGATCCAAATGTACATAAAGGGTCATAAAGATAATTAGCAAGCAATATTTCTGTGATGGACCTAAAGGTATAATCTGTTTGTAAAGCTGCTTGGACATTGTATAAGATAATCACTTTTTGATTGCTACATATATTTAACTATAGTTCCTCTTTTATTAAATTTGAATCGTTGACCATTAGTGGAATAATATTTTTAATACGAGTCTTTAGTGTTTCTTAGACTTTTGACCTCATAAATGTTTACTGTGGTTCTTCCACTTTTTAAAACCTGATCTAGTAGAATATTTTGGTTTTGGAGATACCTAATTGAATAATTGATGTCATTGAATGATATTGATATATAATGAAACTCAAGACATTAACTCTCTCTCAAACTCAAAGGTCATGTGGTGTGACATAACTGTATGTGATACGCTGTGTTTTTTAAACAATCATTCTGTATAATTTTTGTAGTATTGATACAGATTTTATAAAGGCCCAGTCTACAGTATTTTACAATAAAATATTTAAAATCTTATTTATTTAGATTAGATAGTTTAGAAACATAGATAACCACCACCAATTCATTATTGCTGGTGAAATAGAACTTAAAAATTTACTAATTTTAAAGTCATACTATAAACAGAAGTGCAGATTTGCTCTAGCATACTATACCGAGCCAACATAAAAATATAGATTTTCCGTTGATTCAATACCACTACTTTGATTAGGTAATGTTAGATTAGGTTAGGTTTTGTTAATTTTAGTTATGTTAAGTTTGGTTTGGTTGTGTTAGGTTAACCTAAGTTATGTTTATGGTAGTGAATTAACGGAAAAGATCCAAAAAATACCTTGGCTTCACCGGTGAAAGAAATTGTGTCCTTAATTGGGCATCTCTCTATTCACCAACAGCCAAAAGGTAGTTTATATGTTACAGAAGTAGAGTTACAAACGTAGAATGAAGATAATTGGAATCCACTATACCTTCTTTGGCGGAGAATAGCATTAAGGCGTGGACGGACATGGCTCCTGAACTTTGGCCAAACAGGGTCACCTTCTTAGGGTCACCACCGAACTTCCGGATGTTCTCTTGGACCCATCGAAGTGCAAGGCGTTGGTCTTTAAGGCCTTGATTACCTGGTACTACCTGGTCTCCAGTGGACAACCACCCTAACATGACAACATATGAAACTATGCAAGTTCATTATTTGTTAGAAGTTATCTCACATCACATTTGTGGGGAAATTTGAAAATGAAGTGGGCTTAAGTGTTATTAAGAGTGAGATTAAGTGTCTCAGAGTAGACTTAATGGTTTTGAATGAAATTTTATAAATTAATAACGGAAACTTATTTCAATATGAAATAATTGAATATTGAATGAATATTAATTTAATTATAGTTTTAAAACCTGGCTCTGTTTCAATAATGAATACTGTTTAATGTTAGCCCTATGGGCTCATTTGCCTCTGGTAGAGGGATTTATTATTTCCATTACAGAAAAATTTGATATCTCATTGAATATTTTTGGAAATTTCAATAAAGTTTTCATATAAAGTTTAAGAATAGGTGCATATATTTTATCATAAATATTATCTTTACGTGATAAAAGAAAGTGCATGCCTCACGAGTAAGTCCAACGTAGTGTAAGAACAAACTAGTCAAACATTGTGATAACTGATCAATCAGGTATTCAAGTAAATAATTCAGATTTATGTCTTTGGACCATGTAGATTCATAATAAAAATAAGGTGATACAGTTTAGAGAGTTACTGAATCCGTGGATATTTTTACCCTAAATATGGCGGTCTTGTATATTTAAAAATTTTCATTCACATTGCATCCCATATATTATAAAAAAATCCTTATAAAAACGGGTTAATTTAACATTTTCACCTTATTTATTACGCTTTTATAAGGCTTTATTTAGAATTTTACTCTTTCCTTATTTACGTAAAGTTAAGTCGAGTACAAAATAACAAGTAACATTTAGTCACGGTGTTATCAAAGGTAAAACATGGAAGCATGTGACAACACCTATGTTTGTAGAAGCTAATGTCATAAACAATAGGAGCGCACACAAAGAGTTCAAGTTCATGTAAAAAGATAATGTTTTCTACTTAAACCTAGTCTCTCCTATAAAGTCTAGATGTCAGGGTCTTATAAATATCTTAAGAAAACTAGTATTGTTTTGCAGTGATTTTCACTTTTATTTTTACAGTTCTGAAATGAAACTCATATAATATTAGCAAACTGGGTAAGCGGTGGCCGAGTGGTTGAAGGTGTCAGGAATTTTAGCCTGGTTTAGAGATAGTACAGGTTCTAAACCAGCCTGGACTGTAAGAAATGATCAGTAATATTAATCTTCTACTGTACTAGTTCACCCCCTTACTCTGTATGAGATTCACACAAAAATCAATTAGAAGTTTCATGGGGAGGAGGAAGAGTAATGCTTAAAAATAATCAGCCTTAAGAAAAAAAAAAAAAAAAAAAAACACATAAAAACTGTAATCTATAGTAATTATGAAAAAACAATCATATGTTCTGTTGTTACTTAATAATAAACATTTAATACTTAACCCTAAAACTGTCTTCTAGTAATTACTTTAGTAATAATATTAGTTATGTAGTTTCTCTGGTAGCGTAGTTAGCTAAATTATGTTTGTTCGTTATATTATACTGCTAGCATTTCATTTAATTAAGTGCTTTGGGTGAAATTTAAAGACAGAAAACCGTATATAGAATACCAATATTTTTAAACAGAATCTACCTGGTTTGTGTGGTTTTAGGAAAGCGTTACATTAACTGAATAACGATATTTCGTACATATTATATGTACTTGTGGTTACATTAGCATTTTTCTTTGCGTTATCAACGAGTATTATGATTTGTGCAAGTATCAAAATTATTAACATAACATTTTTTTGGGTTACTTTACATTGCTAAATATATTTATTTAGACACTATATTTATAGAAGGTTCATTAGTGATCTATCACTTTTAATCTGCTTATAAACTTAAAAATTGTTGTCTTTCCAGTAGTCAAACATTGTAAAAGTACTATTAGATGTCAATAGACAAATGTTAATTGACATTTATAATGTTGTATGTTCATTATCAATATGTGTCTAAAAATTTAACTTATTATAATAATAATAATACTAATAACGTTTATTTTTTGAAACATGGTTAGCAGCAGTACAAATTATATTTACATTCTTTCTAATATTATTCACTGTAAAAGGAAGAGTAAAGAAATAAATAGTGCCTCTAAGGCAAAATATGTTTAGAGATATATCCAATTAAAACTTAATATTATCAGTTCTATCGATGGAAATAATAGCAATTTACTTTGAAATATGTAAATCTTGTATTGCATTTCTCACAGTTTTCAGCTTTTCCAACAATCTGCCACCAGCAAAGCAAATTCAGAACAATACTATCTCATAAGTATAGAGATAAATTTACAATTCTGGATTTCTAAGATATTCAGAAGTAGTAACAAATAGTTCTATATAACCTTATATATTACAATCCTTAAGGGGACTGGGATAGTCCTATCTCCGCAATGTTAAATTTACCATTTTTATGTACCTATAACTCAACAACTATATAAGTTGAAGAACTATCTCTTCTTAACATTTTAAGCTGATATAACATAAATATTACATAAGGTAAACTTTTTGGTAATTTTTAAAATTACGTGTATTTTTGTTGTTAATTGTTTACTTATGTAAACAGATAAAATTTCCAAAAATAGTTTAATCATAAAGTTGTCTGCTTAAAAGTTGCTGCAGGTTATTTGAAATAAATCAACAAAAAATTCATGCTGTTATCTTGTATAGTTTTCGAGATACAGGTACATATGTAGCAAAAAAGTAAAAGATCGGAAATCACAAGTTAAAATTATATTACTGTAATATAAAAGGATTTTATTTACCTAATACATCCCTGCTCCATAAGAAGGCTGATTTGAGTCTTCCTGTTCCTCATAATGGTCTTCTAATTTCCTTTTGGCCAACTGTTGCTTCTTACGACACTTTTTTCTAATTTCTTCTATAGCTTTCTGTGCTTCTTCGATTCTTCTTTCGTCGATAGCTTTTAGAGTTTTTATGCAATTAATGCCTGGCGTTATTCCTAATTTGTCTAGTATTCTGCATTTGGTAATATTTCCATTGTTGAATGTAGCTATTCCTTCATAAACACCAAACTCAAGTGTAGAAATCATCACAAAATCAGACTTTGGAATTCTATTCCATATAACATTATTCAGTGACTCACAAGGGTTCTGCGTTCCACCATGGAGACATTTTTGCAACATTTCAGGAGAAGATAAATCTTTGGTTATAGGTTTTATCTTTTTTATAACTATTTCAGGGAAATGAGTATGAACCTTGTGGTCATAGTTTTCATTATTTTCCTTAGCAATATTATACTTACCAGTATATACACGTATTTACCAGTACTCATAGCGTGCCGGTTTATATGGGTGCAAGCCATTACAAAAATGCACATAGTTATTTTACTATTGCTCAGAATTATGTTTCCATGATTTTAAATTAAAGAGCACATAAAATAGATTTAAAAATTGTAAAAAAAGAAAAATCGGTATCTTTGACCAAATAGACCATCCCAGTCCCCCTAAGAAAATAATATTTTAGCTTTTTGCTTTGAGTAATTAACATAAAAATGTAACTTATGTTTCGTTATAATGAAGTGCAGTATCAACAACAAAAATATATTAAAACATAACATAAGTACAAAATAAAACATAAAGGACAATATTTTTCTCACTACAGAGGGATTTGTAAAGGATAAAAATACTTTTAAATTACGCTCTTTTCATGCTAAAACTGGTCAGTGGTCACGGTCGAAAACTCATGAATCGGCTGGAAATGGCCAAAATGGCGATCGATTAGATATGGGCTATTTAAGTGACTAAAATATTGTTATTACACTTCAATGTTGTTAAAAGTTTAACCCTTCAACTTGTGGTTCTAATAAGTATCCTTTTTTAATATTTATATTTCCAGTTTTATACGTTAATTATCATATGTTCGGTTTTGTCAGGTCAACAAGCCGAAGGACCAAAACAGTTGTTAGATATAATTTTAAAAATGATCCTGACAACTATAGATGATATGCTGTCTTAAAAACTGGCAAACAATCTTAAGTAAATTATAACAAGAAAATATTAAAGAAATGAACATAATACTTAACAAAAATAAACCTAGAAGCCTATGGGATAGTAAGTTTATTGACTGTTCAAACACACATCCTTACAACCCCTTTAAGTTATCTAAACATGAAATAGCTTTAAAATGACTACATTTGTATTAATAAATTAGCTGGTTATTTTAACTTACCAAACAGTCCAAGTCGGTATTGTATTGTGACAAGCACTATGGGGTCGTCTAACATGTACTCAGGGGTGAAGGTGGATATGGCATTAGATTGGAAGGACCCTCCATGTATCCACACCATCACGGGTAGCTTGGCTTTCACACGACTCTGTGGAATGTACAATGATTAATCGTATGTGTTTATTATTAGTTATCATTTATAAATTTTACTGTTATTGTTATTACATTTTATCTCTAAATTCTATTGTTATCTCTTGTTATTTGTCACATAACAATCCACAGAATGTGCAAGTGTGTCGATACCACTGTACGTGTATCGGAGCACGGGTGGGTCAATACCACTGTACGTGTATGGGTGGGCGGGTGGGTCATCACCACTGAACGTGTATGGGCGGGCGGTCGGGTTAATACAACTGTACGTGTATGGGTGGGTGGGTGGGTCATCACCGCTCTACGTGTATGGGTGGGTGGGCGGGTCATCACCACTGTACGTGTTTGGGTGGGTGGGTAGTTGGGTCATCACCACTGAACGTGTTTGGGTGGGTGGGTGGGTCATCACCACTATACGTGTATGGGTGGTGGGTGGGCCATCACCCCTGTACGTATTAGGGTGGGTGGGTGGGTGGGTCATCACCCCTGTACGTTTTAGGGTGGGTGGGTGGGTCATTACCACTCTAAATTTGGGTGGGTGGGTTGGTCACCACCAATGAGGGTGTTTTGGTGGGTGGATGGGTGGGTCATCACAACTGAATTAGTTTGGGTGGGTGGATGGGTGGGTCATCACCACTGAACGTGGTTGGTTGGGTGAGTGGATCATCACCACTGTACGTGTTAGGGTGGGTGGGTAGGTCATAACCACTGTATGTTTAGGTGGGCGGGTGGGTCACCACCAATGAAGGTGTTTGGGTGGGTGGATGGGTGGGTCATCACCACTGAACGTGTTTGGGTGGGTGGGTCATCACCACTGAATTTGTTTGGGTGGGTGGACCACTGAACGTGTTTGGGTGGGTGAGTATGCTCCATATAAAGTATTAAATAGTAGGCTAAGTATGTCAACTTTTCTAGGCGTGTAATACTTATATAATAAAGATAGTTATAATTGTCTAGTTAAGAGTAGCGTAAGCGATAACTTTGCCAAGAACTAATGAACTATTCGATAAGGTAGGAGGCTAATTAAATTGATAATTTATATTTTAAAACAGTAAATGACTTTTTTTTAATTAACAATTAAATTCAAATTAAAGTGATATAATAAAAACTTGTTTATAGCACTTATTAGTGGCGTAAAATTTAGTTAATTTATCAATAAGATGCCAATCATAAAATTTTGAGCAAATACAAATTATAAATAAATGAATATAAATAGTTGTAACAATTTTTCTAAGTAAAATAGATTGATCCGTATAATGAGCCATTTGGAATTACAACATGTAACTCACCGTAGGTGTGAACACGTTCAGGTAGAGACAATCTTCACTTGTCTTGCCTACTGTTGTCTTTTGCTGTATACACGCTGGAGGCATGGTGTCAGCTGTTCTTATCCCTTTCCATGGCTTTGCTGGTTGGGCAGACTGTTAATAATTATTTAATTAGTCACAAGTAATACAATACTAATAAGCATTTAGATTAATGCTTAGTACATCATAATTTAACGGACTAATGATAATTAAATAAGTTCTCAACAAAATAAGATTTATTTTAAACAATCCTTTCAATCGTTGTACTGTTTACGTACCTATTTATATTTTTCACTTTTTCAAAGTCAAAATTGTTTAATAAATAAAATAAGCAAAGTATTATCTCAATCGTCAAAAATATCTAAATATTAAAACTATGACACTTATATTAACAACATAACAACAAATAAATAATATAAATACATAATATGCACAAAACTTCTCAGCCAGACAGGCATTCATCCAAGTCATAGAACTCTCAACAAGAAATTTCTTAAGGCGAGGGAGAAAGTCCATTTTCTGAGAATAATTGAGAGTTATTGAGCCTTCTTGAGAGTTGTACGGCAGGGGGTGATCCATGAGGGAACACTGTAACTCTACAATTGTTAATGCTATAAAAGAGAAGTTTTGAATTAGTTATTTGCAAGAAGGAAACTCTCACGGTTGAATGTGGTTTTCTTTGGCCAACCTCACAACCTACTCAGTAGCTCAAATGATCTTTCATACCAGCAATCTAAAGGTATTTCAATATTAACAGCATAGATTTGAATTTCACAGCACAAGACAGATTTTTTGTCGTTATTCGATAGCAAAAGTAGCAAAGGTCCAAAATACAAAATGTAGAGTACTCAAGAACTGGCAAGAAAGTGCAATCAATTCATGCGACTAAATAATACTATAAATGTATTATCAAAAAGGTAGTATTTTATTCACTGAATAAGGCTCGCGGAGAATGTGAAAGTACGTAATTACATAGCTATTAAATGCTTCGTGAAAGTTGAAATAGATGGAAACAACTTGTGTTCACCACACAACCACAGACCAGTTACTGCAAGAAACGAGGACAAGTCAGTAACAGTTGAAATAGATGGAAACAACTTGTGTTCGCCATACAACCACAGACCAGTTACTGCAAGAAACGAGGACAAGTCAGTAACAGTTGAAATAGATGGAAACAACTTGTGTTCGCCACACAACCACAGACCAGTTACTGCAAGAAACGAGGACAAGTCAGCAACAGTTGAAATAGATGGAAACAACTTGTGTTCGCCATACAACCACAGACCAGTTACTGCAAGAAACGAGGACAAGTCAGTAACAGTTGAAATAGATGGAAACAACTTGTGTTCGCCACACAACCACAGGCCAGTTACTGCAAGAAACAAGTCAGTAACAGTTGAACAATTTATCATGAAATTATGTTGATGAGAAGAGATAAGTTGGCGTACTCCCTTATACAAAAAACTGAGTAATTTCTAAAATATCTGAGGTACTACATACACAAGAGATATTGTCTGAAGTTAAACAGATTCCATGGTCTTTTTTGATTAGAGTGTAGTCTTAAAGAAAAAAAGTAACCCCTTCCGTCACTAAACTCCAACTGATAAAAAATTGAAGAATAATGATAATAACTAACTAGCCAGTGGAAATCACAGTATAGGTTTTGTAGACAAATATTAAAACTAATTTATTGACAAATATTTATATTATGACTAAGTTTTTATTGATTAAAATGTCAAATATTACCTATATTTAATAACTTGGTAACATAGTTTTAAATTTTACATATATTATCCTGAGAAATGGACAAGTATCAAAGAAATTAAGCATTAATACCATAGTAAATATGTGGCTTATGTTTTCGGATTGCATTTTATAAATATAAGATATTTGATACAATAAATATTAAATTCTACTTTTTTTACGGCTTTCCTAAATTTTTGCCTTTATCGTGGCTTTTACATGATATTCCTATAATTTGTGAATTGTTTGCATTTTATAACATTGTTATTGTTGCCGGAGTCTGTAATATCAATATATTTTTTCATCTATTTCATATCGTTAGAATTCTAGAGACATTTTTGAAATATTAGATTGTGAATTGTATTTCTCAGTTAATGGTAACGTAAAGATAATAGTGTTCGCAACAGAATACCCTTTCTTCTACTCCAGAGTATAGTCCAGTTTTATATAGCTACGATACTCTGACATAAGTAAATTTATTATTACGTAACCGCATGTTACGTAATAATAAATTTGTAATTACGTAATAATGTGATAATAATGTAACAGAATGATAGATTAAATGTAGTTAAATGTACATTAGCTTCAACATAATATAAGCTGTGTTCTGCTAATTTAACTAAGAAAACTTGATAACATGTTCTTTTATTCAGAACGTCCTAAAAAAATATATTACTTCATCCAAACACTATCTAATCTATTACTGTTCTCATAAAAGAGCATTTTTTAGAAACCCTTAATGTTTAATGGTCCCAGGCTTACATTGCACTGCTGGACTTGAGTATTTAACACTATCAACCTTTTATTGATAACAGTTTAGAATGATTTGCACAGGTTTGTTAGGATGTCAAATCTTAACTCTTTTATTCCATGCCTTTTTTTTATCTGTCAAATTAACTTAAGTGGTCCAGCGTTAAAATATGAATATTTTTTTACTGAATACTTCAGTGTGTTAACTGAATTTCGAGAGATCTTAATAACATATTATATAACTGACACTTCCACTTACCTCAAATCTAAGTTCCCCAAGGGGTGGAATGGCGTATGGTATCGCCAGGTACGCTTCTATCAGTTTCCCATCTCTTGTCGTCATGTACGTACCTCGTAGTTTACCAGTTCTGATGGTCACCTTGGGAGGGGGGAGGTTGTCTGACACAATTCCTGTACACACAATAAACAGCAACACAGTCCAGGCAGCTACCATTGTAACACAGCTACTGAATCTATCTCTGGGGCGATACGACTGTGATTCCACACAGTCTAAACCAGGTTTTTATCTTACCGAGTCAATTAGCCTAGACCACAAAATGATAACAGCACCTATGAGTCGTAGATAGGAATGTATTGGAATTGCACGACAAGCATACAAGTGTTTAAATAAAACGTATATGAGCAAATATTGGAAATAGTATATATATTGTGTTATCTTATACAAGTGTTTATTTACTATGTACATTAGTTATCACAGTTCTCTGACAACGTTAAAGCAGAGTAACTTACCATTTGTGCAGTTTAAAGGAAAATAAACCATAAAATAGGTCACAAAAAATAAATATCTGTTTGAAATATTTATTTAATTACTGTCGGCACTAGTGGTGCAGTGTTGTAATCCAACTACTGGGAAAGAAAGTTTTGTGGAGATTGTAAGCCATATGTTCTAAACTCAGTCTTCTCAATACCAACATGGCGTCTTCTAATTGTTTGCCATGTTGGGTGGTAATCAGTGTTTGGATGTTGTGTAGGGGAGGGAACTGAGTATAAGGCTTGTAAATTAGCTGAAAATCACACCGATATGGTTCGGATTCCACATAAAGCTGTAGGTCCCTTAGTTGCCCTGGATATTGGGCTATTAATAAATAACTCTCTTTTTAAGGATCATTTGACCTCAGATAGTAACAGTGATTAAATTTGTTCATCTACAGCAACACACTCATCACACTCGTTCACTTCTCATATTCACCCATATCGCACGGTCGTACTAATGAATAATCACCGGTCGTGTTTTTAGAGATAATCACCTCATTAGGAAGTGAGATAAGTATCGTTAATTGTATGCTGATTTAGACTTTATCTAATCAAGAATAATTTATTGCTGTAAGACATATTTCTGCATTAGAAACAGTAAGTACAAACAATTATAACATAATTTCCAACAAAAGTCTTAGTTCCCTTTTTTCTATCTACTTCATTGACACAGTCAAAAATAAACAAATACGTGCCAATACTTCTGTACACACTACATCATATATCATGAAAACTGCAATACTTGTTATCAATAATTTATTTCTGAAGGCGTTCCAAGGCATCTCTACCTTAATGCAATTCATTTTGAACTTTGTTTTTTAAAGAGAGAGGGACGATTTGAAGAAATAGAGATATTTTCTCATTTAAAAAAGAGTACTCCGAAAAATTCAGACTCTCTATGAAAAGATGAAAGTTATTTTTTTAAAAAGATTAATCCCTTAAAAATAAAAATGAAGGGAAGTGTATGAATATTGTTAACTAGGAAAATGGTTCACAAGATTCGTATTAGTTAATCCAAATATGATACGGATCGTTTTCTTATGTAAAGATAATACGTAATTTGTTCGGAGGTTATCGCTTCCTCAAATAGGAACAATAAGCACTAACTAATGAAATCGTGCCCTAGAAATATATAACACCAAACTATACTAACTAAAACCACTCCATTTATGAAAAATGTAATAATGCCAATAATATTTCAGTTGTCAGTGCCCTTATGCAGAAAGTTTTTAATTAGCAGAACTTAACAAACGTTTTAACTTATTATCACTATCTATGGTAAGCACAACATAATCACAGATGAACTGTTTTGAGTAAGTTTAGCTTTTTTGACACTATTTTCCAGTACTCAACTCTTAAACTATAGAGCATTTAAGTCTATGTACACTATAAATATTGTTATTATATATGCAATCTCCATTATCTTACTCATTTAATTTCACTGTCTTACCACAATTTTTCCAAAAATCAAATGCAATCCTTATTAAATAAATAAATTATAAAATTGTTGTGTTAATTTAACTAACCAAAAGTTACTGGTACAGGTTAAAGCTACTACCACTTAACTTTAAATAGTAATAATACACCGATTAATAAGCCTTTTGGTGATATACAAGTAAACATGTAACTGGATAGCATCTGCAAAATTATAGAGTAACTTACATTGTAGCACTGCTTAATGAACCTTATTTGTCGATTTTTTGTTTTAAAAACTATGTCATACAAAATAAAATTATTGAGCTGAAATAAACATATACAAATTTTACCATCATTGAAAAAATATAGAAGAAGAAGTATAAATAGCCACCATTTGGAGATCGATCATAACATTTAGGATTTCTGTATCTTTTCAGTTAAATCACAACCATAACTATAACTTAGGTCAACCTAGCATAACCAAACTAAAACTAACATGCATTACTAAACCTAACATAACCTGACCAAACCTGACATAACATAACCAGACCTAACCTAACATGACATAACCAAACCTAACCTAACATGACATAACCAAACCAACGTAGTGGTAGTGATAGTGATTTACCAATTAATGTAGTGAATTAACGGAAAAGGTCAGGATTTTCTATTAGATGAGGATTTTTAAATATATCTGATCTGAGCTATCAGTGTAACACACAACATGGCATATTACTGGTAAAGGGGTTTACATTTACAGTGCTCTAAATAATGTAATAATTATAAAGGTAAACGTAAAACCGTTGGATACGTTTTTTAGAGACAATGACGAAGTAAGATGGCCGATTTATTGACTACCCTAGTAAACTTAACACGATACAGTGTTATATTGTGCAGTTTTACTTCTATGTTACATTAATACTTGTAGTTTTACATACCTGTAGTTTTACGTCTCAGTCCATATACCTTATGATGGCTTATCACACCTTGTGACTTGTTATCATATTGCCATATCCTCATAGCGAAGTAAACGGCAAGGTCATTATTACCATTATCTCTCCTATATTCAGTTTTAAAACCTGCTCCTTTCCGAAAATGTTGGTTCCTTTTGGGAACCGTACGTGTATGGGTGGGTAGGAGATAATTTATGCTCTTACTAGACGCTTCGTAAATCTTGACATTTTTATCACCAGCAGGTAGAATAATGTGGGATCCTACATGTTTTTATTTTGTCTACTCCAGTGGACTTTTTCAACGTGTTATTCAAAAGTTGTTGTGGGATAACGGTCTAAACTCCTATGGAAAATTCACCCTCTGCCCTTGAACGCATTTTGGGCAGGTACATACAATTATGTTGGATAAGCCAAAATATTTCATAGCATGAATTTTTAAAGTACAAGTGAACGTCACACAACACATATTTATTACAATATAAGCACAAAATTCACAAATATAATACAATAAAAGTACAAAATACACAAATATTATGGTCAGCGTGGTTCACTGAAATCAATCACCATAATATTTGTGCATTTTTTACTTGTATTGTATTATATTTTTCTGTGCTTGTTGTACTTATATTGTAATATATTTGTCTTGTGTGACGTTCACTTGGACTTTATTTGTACCAACACGCATTATGCTAACTAAAAAACTATTTGAATGTATAAACTCACTGTTCTTCTAAATTAATTAAAACTAATCTCTTCTCTAAACGTGTTTATAATATTACTGGGATCAGTGTCTTTTATTATTTTTTGATATTGAAGGGAAAGTTAAATTTCTTTTACTCACATCTATAATTGGATGATAATTATACTTAAATGGTAAATAAATATAATTATTCGTATCTATTTAATAATTGGGGCAGTAATGTGACCAAGCTACTTGGGGAGAAAGTTTTGAGAAGATTGTAGGCGATAGGTTCTATGCTCGGTCCTCTTTATACCAACACGGCGACCGCTCTAAGGTTTTCATCGACATGGACACTACTAGAGAGGTCTGGAGTGTCCATTTTGGATGGTAGTCGAGGTTTAGATGATGTTTATGGAAGAGAACTGAGGCTTTTTGCCTGAAAATCAAACCAACACTATGTGGTTAGAAATCCACGTAAAGCTGCAGGTCCTTAGTTGCCATGGACTATAAATAAATGTTCCTTTCTAAGAAACGGTTGACCTTAGTTAGTAACAATGACTACACTCGTTCATCTACACACATCACAATCATTCACTCCTTATATTAGCCCATATCTTGACGATCGGCGTCTTAGAAATGAATAGTGAATAATAATAAATATATTAAGTGTATTAAAGCACTTGTAGCTGATATAAGCGATATATTATTTAATGAGCTATACTTACAGTTAAGCCGTATAAAAGGTAGTGAGAAAATGAAGGTAATAGACTCCAAAACCCCAAAAATGAGACCCTTAGATTTATAATTCATACGGGCGTTTTGAGTTATCTGTGCAAATACAAAATCCCAACTGTTAAAATTGTATAAAGGTGCAGTACAATTTTATAACCAGATACATATACCTTCAATGGTTTATAAGAAATATTTCGTACGTGTTTAATTAAATTGACATCAAGAAATAAAACTATTCTAGAGATATAAGTGTGAATATACCATCATTTATTTATTACTTGGGTGAATTATGATTTACCTCTTTAAACAGTTGTATGGTTTTATTGTTAAAATTATAAAATTATCTTTCCTAAAGTGTGACAAAAGATTACAGCCCTTTAGTTTGACATATACAAGTTAGTCCATAGAGTGAAATTTATCAAGAAAAGTACGTTAGCAGTTTATATTTCCTAAAACGAGATATAATATTGTAAGACAATAATGAGAACAGGTACACTACTCCTATTAAAAACATTTATTTTACAAATATTACATAAGGGCTATGTAAAAAGGTAGATTTATAAACTGGGTTTCTATTCATTTGTCAACATTGTATATTTTGCCAAAAGTCTAAAGCTTTAGGCGTATTAAAATTTTTGTTTAGTACTAAAATGACAGTTTATATTCACATCCATAGAGCTCCATATGTAATGTAAAAAGTTACTATTAATACAGTTACTTACTTAGTCATTAGTTCTCAGCGTCTAAGTTACTTTAAACACTGCGTGTAAGATTGAAGGGCTGCTCATTCACCCCTGAAATATGTGGATGACCCTTGTCTTGACTACTACTGACTCATTGAACTCACAGGTATAATTTTGTTTAATTCGTATATTCAAAACTATAAGCAAAAACTATACTTCCTTTCCACCAGAGACCGTCATCAGAGGGTTCAATCGGAACAGCGAGCGTGGCTGTTCCTTGGATTGGTGACCGGTGAGGGATTTTGTTCTTGCTCGCAGCTCATATATGCCCTGTCTCTGGTAGTGGTTAGGAGGTCACCTTTGAGAGTCTGCAGATGAGGTAGTCACCACATGTATTTTTATAAAAATCATGAACTAAAATGTAACATTTTAAATTTCACTATGGTTAAAATTTTGTAAAATAAAAAATGAGACTCTTAAGCCATTGATCTCAAGGAAAATGTTAAAGAGGGATTATCCCTAACTTCATATGGTAAATTAGGACAACCTTCAACTTTTCTACCTTTTATTTTATATATTGGTTCCATCTTCCTAAAAAAAAACTAATGAAAGAGACCCATTAATCTCATTCCCACTTTATTAACATGTACATGAATATTTAATAGCTTTAAATATTGAGTAGTTCCATAAGTACAATAACTTTAATAATAAAAAAGGCATTTTTTAACCGATTCTCGTGAGAATGTAACCTATTACAAATTGTGTTTGATGTACTTTTATGTTTTAATTCCTAAATATTTCTATATTCTAATAAAGTTCTAAATTCATATTGACTTTTTGCAGTAAATACTTTTAGGAGTTTAATGGATGAGCCTTAAATGTTTTAAACATAATTAGGTTAACAAATTCAGTATCACCCTTGTTATTGCATTAATAATAGATGAATATCAATGAATACAATTATTCCTAAAGGGCTGAACCCTTCTTGGGAGGATATATTCATTCACCCAGAGTGCCAATCTGTCCTCATAAATGTGTAGATGGGTGACCACCTTGACGCAAAGGGAGTAAAACATTTATAAAGACTCGTTCACCTTTGGTCTACACTGAACTGTAAAATTACTCCACCCTTCTTGTTTACTATCTAAATTAGGAACTGATCTCCATATTGAGTATCATTTCTTTTATCAAGCTAATAATAGTCAATAATCGTATTTGATAATATATATATTCACCAAGTATATCTATAGTTCTTGTTTTAGAGTTATTGGTTAACATTGGTTTGTTAAAATGATTGATAGGAATATTTGGAGATTCCTAATAATTCAAGTTTTTTAAGTTCTATATCTTGTGTTTGTTTCCTCAAAACACTTGAATCATTGGAAATCTCATAATATTGATACCAATCATATCTATAGTCATGTCTTATAACTTACATTACATAAGTACTAGGATTAAAAAATATATTATCACATTTTCTTTATACTGTAAATGTCATTAATCAAAATTGAGCCAGATAAGGATCTGTTTTTAAATTATCGTTTGTTATATGTTTCTTTGGTTAGGTTTGAAATAACAGACCTAAATATATTAACTTTATTTACTTATACAAACGATCAATTATTTAAATTATATATTAGCAAAGCAAAAAATGAAATAAATAAACAAAAATATAAATGTAATTTTAACAATGTTAATTTATATATGTCAGATTTATTTCTTGTTTAAAAGGAAAATAATTGTTTCAATAAACAAACCTAATGTATAGGAAGTAAATGAAAAATTGCTTTATTTATCATTAAAAATTATTAAAAGGGTATGGTTTGATACATTTTAAATAACATTTGACAGTTTTACATGTTTTTTATTTAACTTTTATCAATATATATTTATTCTGTTATTTGAATGGAATGAATTTCCATACGTGTACATTTTTGTATCTTAGATTGCAATTCAATAATAATAATCATATTTGCCAGTAACTAAATTTAGTTTTGTGGTTTTTTTGGATAGGCGACTCCCAAACGTTAACAATTTGAAAGTTGAAAATTCGTCTGGTGAAGGAAGAAAAACTAGGACAATTTGCATACAATATTGAAGTCCAACCATCCTGCTTTAGTTTTTAGTGAAATTGACATGTCATCTAACATTTCAGTAAAACTTTGTATTTTATGTTGTAACACGACTTTGAGTGAATAAAAAAAACATTAATTGAAACTAATGTTTTCCAAACATACCAAATTACTACTACAATATGCATTACAATTTATAAAACTACTGTGATCTCTTATTATTGTTTTCACTTGGTATTGCCATATACACATTTGCCTAAGAAGGGGTATCTCAAATTTGAGTTCCATGTCATTCCCACAAATCCTAACTTTCAACGGTACAACTATCATTCTTACACAGGAGAATTTAGCTTGGAGGATCTGTGGACTTAACCTCATCATAATTCAGAGGACATTGCGTCAAGGCATGCTCCTTTCGACAAAATGTGCTTCTCATACATAGGCAACAAATGTCACAGTATACATGATGAACTGAGCATCTCATTTAGATGACAAAATATCAATAGATAAAAACTTTCTTCACGTAATAGTTGATAGCAAAACATTTCCATCAATTATTTTCTATCCTATAATTTACTGAATAATTGACACCATGTTAAAGGAAACCCTTTGCAATTAATGCAAATGCAAATAATTAACTACTTTATTGGCCCTTAATATATAAATAATATGAAATCAAAAGTCACACCACTATTTTCACTGTGGGGTTCTTACAAACCCAAAATTACTAGATATATATAAAGAAATATATGATAAAGATGATACGAAAGGGACGTGACATTGCCGACCAGTAAATTTTAATAAGTTTCAAATAATATAAAATTAACATCTCAATAATCCCAAATTTTAAATATTATTGAACAAATGTGTGGTACAGCAATATAGCCATAAAACTAGACATATAAATGAGTTTGAATTGAAAAATCTTTTGCATATGTAAAGTGACTTTAAAAATTTATTTCTTAAAATATTGTGATATTACGCTTGTACTCTTTCAAAGTCGAATATCATACGAAAATACGTAATCAAAAAATTCAATTTCTAACAAAATATATTTAAGAACAATTTGTCAAAAAATACTTAACACGTCACAAAACTAAAATACACAATGCTGTGTACATAGTTCAGTATTAGTATCATATTCCGATGATGCAAACGCAAAAGTCCTTATTCGTTGTGTCCTTATAATATAAAATTTTCTTGTTACTATTTCTCAATCCTTAATAAATTAAAAATATAAAACATGTTTGTTAAAATTACATTTAATATTCACGTTAATTAAAATTAAATGGCATACATTTATATTTTTTGTTGTACTTAACTAATTTGTTCACTGAAGAGTTTAATTAATGAATATTTTATTGTATTTAAATTAAAAATATAAACCTAACAATGTGAAACCTTTAACCTACTACTAAACATATTAGTTGTAAATAATCAAATTTTATTTTCTTATCAATTTATTAGTTTGTGTAACTTGATACATATGTATACAGGTGTGCATTTTATGGAACAATGTATTCATTGTTGACCCTTGCAGATGTTAGTGAATCCATGTACATGTCCAGTGGAACACTTCTACCTCTTGCACGGTATAGGCTCTAGAACAACATTTCAGGTTATACATTGTGAAAACAATCAACCTTATAATGTTACAAGCCATTGGGAAATTACACTAAACTATGTTTAGAGTTGGTGTAAAATTATGCCACAAATATTTATTTCTGGGAAAACAACTATGAATTGATTTGTAATCATTATTTGTCAATTATTTATTTTCTTTTCACAGCTTAAGATTAGTGTATTATTACAATGTCATTTAGCTGAAAGTGCTACCATAACTTTTTGTATGGTAGAGTATTATTTATGTGTAATTTGAAAGTTTTATTATATTCCTTATCCTTATATTGTAACATCCTCTACTATGATCATGTGTGTTTAGTTTTCTCCAACTGTATAGATTAACAATATTCTGTATTTTTTACTTTTTTTAACTAACAAAATCAAGTTAGTATTGATGTCAACTATGTACAGTTTAGTTTGTAAGTTATCCAATTAACTACAGCTATCACTATAGTTAATTGGACATTAACAACAGTAATAATAAAATATTAGTGTACATCTGCCATTTTACTACACCTATGCATGTGTTTGAGGGTTTACGGAATACAAGATTAGCTCAAATAGTGGAGATATGTTATCCAAACAACAGTAAATCTATTTGTATTAGCCTATTTAGATTGGTAAGGTTATGAGTGGAGTCTTCCCAAACTCAAAAATGTGGAGAAACTTCCTTCAAGGTCAGAGGATATTTTTCACCCTGAAACGATCGTAACAGCAATTATGCAATACAATTATTTATGGAGCTACAATCATGCCATATGTTCATAAGGTGTTCCCAACAATTTATGATTATGCTTCGTAGTCAAGAAGAATATCTGATTTGTTAACTTTTAACATGTTTATTTGTAGTATCAACACATCTATAATTATAATGATACTATTTATTGTTTTAGTAAAAATATGCATTAGACTGAAAGCTGTGCATATAACTTATAATATGTTTACTTTTTTAGGGCGTCAGGTATATTAGTTCATTTTTCAAATTTCAACCATGTAATCTTTTATTTCATCATTGTTGTTCCTTTGAACACACCAACGACACTTATAACAGTAACACTCATGACGTGAGACAGTGATGTTCGTAAATTTATTCGATCGTAACAACAGCCACAAATTTTGTGGTTCAGGGCTCGTCATAAAATATTAAATCCAAATAGGGTTTTAGTTCTTATAGAGTTGCACATCGTTACGGTAAAATTTACAGTATCCTCTGAACGACGAATGGTTTATAAAATCTACCCAACGCCTATAAACCAGGAATTAGATTTTTCTAACATTGATTTTCTTTTCAAACTATTAATTTACAATCTCTCTACATTTTGATCACCCCTACATTTGTCAAATGTGATACGCTACTAACCTTTATATTTAAGTTTTAAAATAAGATATTTACCGTTAAGAATTTATTTGTAAACAAACTTACGTAGTAAGAAATACGCATCAAAAATTGTTATGCACATTTTTGGAAGTCTGGCCAAATGAATAGCTTACAAGAGAAAGGATAAAATAAGGGCCAGAATCTTCTTAATTATTAATTAATTATTAATCCTGCAATAACTAAAACATAAAATTGAGGACTAGTGAGTTAACGTTTCCCTAAAAATTTACATTTCTATAACGATACAAACATACAAGTTGGCATTAGTGGCGCAGTTCTGTAACGGTACAAACATACAAGTTGGCGTTAGTGGCGCAGTTCTGTAACGGTACAAACATACAAGTTGGCATTAGTGGCGCAGTTCTGTAACGGTACAAACATACAAGTTGGCATTAGTGGCGCAGTTCTGTAACGGTACAAACATACAAGTTGGCATTAGTGGCGCAGTTCTGTAACGGTACAAACATACAAGTTGGCATTAGTGGCGCAGTTCTGTAACGGTACAAACATACAAGTTGGCATTAGTAGCGCAGTTCTGTAACGGTACAAACATACAAGTTGGCATTAGTGGCGCACTTCTGTAACGGTACAAACTTACAAGTTGGCATTAGTTGCGCAGTTCTGTAACGGTACAAACTTACAAGTTGGCATTAGTAGCGTAGTTCTGTAACGGTACAAACTTACAAGTTGGCATTGGTGGCGCAGTTCTGTAACGGTACAAACATACAAGTTGGCATTGGTGGCGCAGTTCTGTAACGGTACAAACTTACAAGTTGGCATTAGTGGCGCAGTTCTGTAATGGTACAAACATACAAGTTGGCATTAGTGGCGCAGTTCTGTAACGGTACAAACATACAAGTTGGCATTAGTGGCGCAGTTCTGTAACGGTACAAACATACAAGTTGGCATTAGTGACGCAGTTCTGTAACGGTACAAACATACAAGTTGGCATTAGTGGCGCAGTTCTGTAACGGTACAAACATACAAGTTGGCATTAGTGGCGCAGTTCTGTAACGGTACAAACATACAAGTTGGCATTAGTGGCGCAGTTCTGTAACGGTACAAACATACAAGTTGGCATTAGTGGCGCAGTTCTGTAACGGTACAAACATACAAGTTGGCATTAGGGGCGCAGTTCTGTAACGGTACAAACATACAAGTTGGCATTAGTGGCGCAGTTCTGTAACGGTACAAACATACAAGTTGGCATTAGTGGCGCAGTTCTGTAACGGTACAAACATACAAGTTGGCATTAGGGGCGCAGTTCTGTAACGGTACAAACATACAAGTTGGCATTAGTGGCGCAGTTCTGTAACGGTACAAACATACAAGTTGGCATTAGTGGCGCAGTTCTGTAACGGTACAAACATACAAGTTGGCATTAGTGGCGCAGTTCTGTAACGGTACAAACATACAAGTTGGCATTAGTGGCGCAGTTCTGTAACCCAGCTACATGGAACAAAGTATTGTAGATATTGTAAATAATGGTGTATTACACCCCTCTTAATGACAAAACGACGTCCGCTCATTAGTTGCTATCAGCGTGGATACTACTAGAGACGTCTAGGGAGTCAATTTTGGATAGTAGTCAGTTTCCGGATTTTGTGTAGGGTAGAAAACTATCAGGCTTGTCAGTTAGCTGAAAATCGTACCAATACAACGTGGTTGGAATTCCAAGTAAAGCTATAGGTCCCTTAGTTGCTCTGTTTATTTAGCTATTAATGGCTCTATACAAGGCACTGTCAACTTCAGTTAGTAACAATGACTACACTCGTTCATCTACACGCATCATACCCATTTCCCCCCCTCATATTGGCACTCATGTCTACAATTGTGGTCTTAATGCCTAATAACGAACAGTTACCCTTGTTTGTATACACACTTATTGTATCATCCCTCAAGGGGTAAGGAATACCCTTCCAGAACGTCATCCTCTCTGGCAGAAATGGACTCTTCATAGATGTCGATGTTTGCCCGAATTCCAAATAATTCTCTTGAAGTCCAAAAGGTTTCCATATATATCCCGTTTCTGAAGCATTAGGCGTTGGGTTCCTAAAAAAGTATTTGTTTTATGCATCAGGAACGTTCTTAGTTTTATGGTAAAGCTACAAATTAGGCCTACGTAATACAGTTGACGTTAGGTTTAAAAGCGCAGTGTTGGTAGATAAGCGTGAGAGTGAGCGAGTCAGTATTGTGGGTTGAACGTGAGAATGGGTGTGCAACGTAATGTCATCTTTTGAGTGGTTTGAATGCGAGTGTGAATGTTGCAATGTAAGTGTCATCGTTTGAGTGGTTTGAACGTGAGTGTGTAATGTAAGTGTCATCTTTCGAGGGGTTTGAACGTGAGTGTGCGATGAGAGAGTCATCTTTTGAGTGGTTTGAATGTGAGTGTGCAATGTGTTAACTTTAGTGTTTTAACGTGGGTGTGAGTGTGTAATGTTAGCATCTTCTTCTGATGTTATTGAATGTGAGCGTGCAATGATAGTTATGAGGGTCTGAGTGGTTTGAACGTGAATGTGAGGAGCAATAAGTGTAATATTTCGAGTGTTTGAACGTGAGTGTAGTGTGCAGTGATAGTGACATTTCTCCAACTCCTTAACTCTATTTTACTGTTAGTTTATGTTAGTTTCCATTATTATACGTAATTTTACACATAATCAAAATGTTTTTTAGTTTCATAATGTTTTTAGTTCACATTATAAATTGTTTTAGAATTAAGTATTTAGTATTTTATTAACAATTCATAAACTGAATGAACTCAGCCACCACCCACAGGCAGTAGCCCATGTGGTGGCTTTTCTCATATTGTTTGTAAATGTTATGTGTATTATTTTCTGAGATCAATAAAAAATTATTATTATTATAAAACAAAGTTATAAATTCTCGTTATTTTTAATGAAATTATAACTTTTAAATTCTGATTCCTATCAATGAATATAGATCAAATATGGAAGTAAACTATATGGAAATAATCAACTCAATTTAACACTGTTTGGGTGATCAAACACTGCGAACGCTAGTGTCTCCCAATACAAAGCATGTTCACGACACAATAGTTGATTTTTTGAATGTCCCAATTTGCCTTCAGAGCGCTCTTACATCATATGCAGGAACTATTTTATTTGATTTTATTTCCAACGGTACAAAGCCATTTTCAAATTACATTCAATATATATAAGTAATCTGACAATATAACTTAGACATATAATCTAGAAATATAATACAAAGCAACAAGTAAAAAATACATGAAAAGTTTATATTTTGTAATATCTAATATTACTGCTAGAGGCACATGCTAAATTACATTTGATTAAATAAATGCCATTATTTTACATTAGTAAATAAATAAGTGCAGACAGTTATTACAACAGCCGAACACTCAACATAGATAGAGTTACATTTTATTACTCATAGTAGGTCCGTGTTAACTTGTGCGTACATTTTTATTTACAAAGAAATAAGAAAAACCTACTTTTAATTTACAGTAATGCTGTATAGTAAGTTTCACATCTGAGTTTGTATTTTACTTTTGTTTCTAACCAAAATAAAACCAAATACATGAATTTAATATTAGATCGTTGTCATATGAATCAAACCTGCCCCTGTGAGACTTAGGCTTAGGGTTAGTAAAATATACGCATAATAAAATTGAGTATCTTTGATTAAAAATTAGAGGCATGTAATCTTTAGTTTACTATGGATATAACAAAGGTAAACAGAGATACTTATTAGATATGTAATATCCCTATTTATCGTGCATAAAATACTATTTTCTTCAAACCATTTATTTTTAATTTATCTGACCTCTCACCACTAGACATACCACCCATAAAAGGTACGAATCGTTGAGCTCGTTTGCGGTATAAAACATAAAATAACACATTTTTTCAATGGTTTAAGCTACTGTTGACAAATATTACCAGTAATACATTTCCATATAAGATAACAAATAATAATGGGAAGAAATTAACAACAAAAGTTATTATCAACATAAAATGACTTAATAGTAATATTTAATAGATTATGTTTTAAAAGCTACAAACGTCTTATACTTACATATATTTTGCAAAGTTAGTCCATAGTTTTACAATTTCTTTTGACTTTTTCTCATCTTCTGCTGAATGTATATGATCGTCAGTTACGTTAAATGGGTGAGGAAATAATAAGAAGGTCTCTGAACCGTGGCTCGGCCCTGTTTTGAAAAAGAGTACAACTTAGAAAGTAGTTGCCTGAGACTTTCTTCAAAATGTTAGAATATTTTGAAAATATTCATTGTGACTTCCTAATAAACAATGTGTTACTAATCTATAACTAATTTCTAAATAAGTAAAAAATAAAATGTCAGGATACATTTCAATTAGTCAAATCTCGTTTTTATCATTTTAATAAATAATCAATAAAAATATTTATATGGCAGCACAAAGTAATATTAGTTTAGTTTCAATTTTAATATATAAAACGTTTTTTCAGTTAAGGTATTCTGTGGTATATTACCACTACAAGTCCTACATCAAATTGAAGTGTAAGTGGAAATAGGGTAAATAGTCAAAATAAAATAATTAATATTAATCAGGAATTACTATGTAAAATTATAGGAATCTTTGTAGATAAAATTAACAAATTATGAACCATTTCAAAAATAAAGTAACATTTAACTGGTATTTTGTTTTATATTCAAATAAGTTCTGAAATCTCCCTCATAAAACTAACATTTCTGCTCTTTTACTATCTGTCCTTGATAAAATTGCACAAAAATTTGGTCACCATTATTGTTTTTAATGATAGTGCATTATATTTTTCACTACACTACTATGAGTTCAGCTATTTTCGTTATGTGTTTACAACCTGCGAAACATCATATTTTCAACAGCTGTCTATTGTTTACTACCGAAAGTAACATGGTTTACAACCGAAAATGTTCCACAGTCAACAACACCTATTTTTATTCCGTAGTGTAGTGAAAAGTATCGTTCAAAACTCGAGTGAAAGTGTTTTGTATGTTCTCGACCAATTGAAGTGCTCGACATGTCTCGCACTTCAAACATATGGTCTTGAACATGCAAAACCCGACTTTCCACTCTTGTTATGAAATATACTATTTTATATGTTAGCTACAATTAAAATAAGAACTGTGTACACAATAAAATGAAACAAAGAGTATTTTGTGTGTTATTTAATTGTAAAAAATGGCATATGATCAAGACAATAATACTTGCTTTTATTGCAAACTATAGTTTTTTTCATAGATAAATATGAGGTTTGAAATAAAATATGTCCACAGGATATGTAGTAACATTTCGGGGTTTTTTTACTGCAAAAGCTATCTTTTGTAAACTGTAAAAGTATCTTGAATAATTGATAACATTAGAACAAGTTTTCTAATAGAAATTTATAAAATTTGTTTACTCTATTACATAAAAATGAAGTTAAAACATTCAATTATAATGTTAAACAAGGGTTATTTTTGCAAACAGTCTATAATGTGTCAAATTAATACCAACATTTGGTTTGGCTCTGCTAGGAGTTCATAGAACTAAACTCTAGATCGAACAAGCAAACAGGTACTTTTAATAGTTAATGGTTTTTCTATACCTGTAATATATTTAGCTTTTATCGGGTTGGGGAAAATGTTGTTAACTCCCAGGTACTTCATAAGGTAGGCATAAGTCTGAGAGCTGTCCGACCGCCTCATACTTTCGTAGGCCCCGTATGTGAAAAATGCATCTGTAATACTCTAGAAACAATATGAGAAGTAATAATGAAATGTCTGTAAGAGTTTGTAAACTTTCAAACATTGCATTCAAGTTGTAACAAACTATGTTAGTTTATAAATATAATAAATACGTGCCTTAAGAAATAAATACGGATTTGACATTGTAGATTTATCAACATATAAATAGGCCAAGCAATAAAGTGATCAGACATAATGTACTAATCGTAATTAAATATCTGTTTATTTGTTTATTTTTTGTTTGTTTAAACACTAGTAAACTCCATAGTGTATGTGCTTATGGATGTGAATTTGTATGTTACTTATATGGTATAACATACTGTTGTATGTCAACTTATACAGTATAACCTACCGTTGTATGTCAACTTATACAGTATAACCTACTGTTGTATGACAACTTATATAGTATAACCTACTGTTGTATGTCAACTTATACTGTATAACATACTGTTGTATGTCAACTTATACTGTATAACATACTGTTGTATGTCAACTTATACAGTATAACCTACCGTTGTATGTCAACTTATACAGTATAACCTACTGTTGTATGTCAACTTATACAGTATAACCTACTATTGTATGTCAACTTATACAGTATAACCTACTGTTGTATGTCAACTTATACAGTATAACCTACTGTTGTATGTCAACTTATACAGTATAACCTACTGTTGTATGTCAACTTATACAGTATAACCTACTGTTGTATGTCAACTTATACAGTATAACCTACTGTTGTATGTCAACTTATACAGTATAACCTACTGTTGTATGTCAACTTATACAGTATAACCTACTGTTGTATGTCAACTTATACAGTATAACCTACTGTTGTATGTCAACTTATACAGTATAACCTACTGTTGTATGTCAACTTATACAGTATAACCTACTGTTGTATGTCAACTTATACTGTATAACCTACTGTTGTATGTCAACTTATACAGTATAACCTACTGTTGTATGTCAACTTATACAGTATAACCTACCGTTGTATGTCAACTTATACAGTATAACCTACTATTGTATGTCAACTTATACAGTATAACCTACTGTTGTATGTCAACTTATACAGTATAACCTACTGTTGTATGTCAACTTATACAGTATAACCTACTGTTGTATGTCAACTTATATTGTATAACCTACTGTTGTATGTCAACTTATATTGTATAACCTACTGTTGTATGTCAACTTATACAGTATTACCTACTGTTGTATGTCAACTTATACAGTATAACCTACTGTTGTATGTCAACTTATACAGTATAACCTACTGTTGTATGTTAACTTATACAGTAAAACCTACTGTTGTATGTCAACTTATACAGTATAACCTACTGTTGTATGTCAACTTATACAGTATAACCTACTGTTGTATGTCAACTTATACAGTATAACCTACTGTTGTATGTCAACTTATACAGTATAACCTACTGTTGTATGTCAACTTATACAGTATAACCTACTGTTGTATGTCAACTTATACAGTATAACCTACTGTTGTATGTCAACTTATACTGTATAACATACTGTTGTAAGTCAACTTATATTGTATAACCTACTGTTGTATGTCAACTTATACAGTATAAGTTGATGTTATACTGTAAGTTTATTTGCAGTGTTCTCTAATGCAAAATGTACTTAAAATTACTTCCTCTGAAAATATATCTTTATGACATTTGAGAAATCTACTAAAGTTGCATAAAACAGCACGTGTAGCATTCAGCTTCAATATGGTATAAAGACAATCACACACCAGTGAAATTCAATAAGCAGTTTTTGCTACAGTTATATTTATATTGGTTGTAGTTTTTTGTATATAAAATCATCAACTATTTTTATTTAATAGCGTTGTTAACTGTTGAATCAACATTTAAAGTGGTGTACTGTACTTTGTCTTGGTGGTCTTATAGATTTATGAACTCGCCAACTGTGTTGTATCAAGAGTAAAGAGGAACTTGTGTCTTGTAATGCCAGCTATCTTAATGACAATTATGCTTGTTGTACAAGTAATTGATTTGAACTCACGTGGAGTGTTATTTGTATTGCCAAATAACTTCCATGTAAATAGTAAACAACAATGCAGCAACAAGGATAATTTTTAACGTACATACTTTAAAATTTGATTCACCAACTCTCCTATTACAAGCAATGGTGATGACCCATCCACCTCCCATACCCTAAGAACGGTGATAACCCACCTACCGGTGATAATACACAAGCGTTGGTGATGAAATACGCGAATGAGGTTAAATACAACTAAATTTGATCTATTAATATATTAACTGTGGATATACAGTTGAAAACAAATCTATAATGTTATAAATATATATTAGACGTGATAGAAGTTACCTCACACAGCTCTGGAACAGCATCTCTATTTACAGCTTTGCCTTTTAGGTAGAATTCCTTTGCCGAAGGTCCCATTTTGGAGCCATCCACGGAGCTGTACTTACAGTTGAGACCGTCAGGTAGGAGATTGTTGTACGTCCTACTGAACACCTTGAATCTCGTCTCAAGGTCGTCTCCGATAACGGCTGAAAATATTATAATATACTATAATACAAAGTTAAATTGTATTAATATAATAACTTTTTATTTAATTTCAACCATCAGTTTGAAGTACATGTCACATTATATATCATGATTTACCGCAAGGCTACCTACTAATTGATATTACTACCTACTAATTAATATTACTACCCACTAATTAATATTACTACCTACTAATTGATATTACTACCTACTAATTAATATTACTACCCACTAATTAATATTACTACCTACTAATTAATACTAGTACCTACTAATTAATACTACTATCTACTAATTAATATTACTACCTACTAATTAATATAACTACCTACTAATTAATACTACTACCTACTAATTAATATTACTACCTACTAATTAATATTACTACCTACTAATTAATACTAGTACCTAATAATTAATACTAGTACCTACTAATTAATATTACTACCTACTAATTAATACTAGTACCCACTAATTAATATTACTACCTACTAATTAATATGACTACCTACTAATTAATATTACTACCTACTAAATAATACTAGTACCTACTAATTAATATTACTACCTACTAATTAATATGACTACCTACTAATTAAACTAATTAATATTACTACCTACTAATTAATACTAGTACCTACTAATTAATACTACTAACTACTAATTATACTACTACCTACTAATTAATATTACTACCTACTAATTAATATTACTACCTACTAATTAATACTAGTACCTACTAATTAATACTACTATCTACTAATTAATATTACTACCTACTATTTAATATTACTACCTATTAATTAATACTAGTACCTACTAATTAATACTACTATCTACTAATTAATACTACTACCTACTAATTAATATTACTACCTACTAATTAATACTAGTACCTACTAATTAATACTAGTACCTACTAATTAATATTACTTCCTACTAATTAATACTAGTACCTTCTTATTAATACTACTATCTACTAATTAATATTACTACCTAATAATTAATATTACTACCTACTAATTAATATTACTACCTACTAATTAATACTAGTACCTACTAATTAATACTAGTACCTACTCATTAATATTACTACCTACTAATTAATACTAGTACCTACTAATTAATACTACTATCTACTAATTAATATTACTACCTACTAATTAATACTACTACCTACTAATTAATATTACTACCTACTAATTAATACTACTATCTACTAATTAATATTACTTTTTAGTTTTAAATATTTTACGGGGAATGGGTACTGTATAATAAAGAAATAAAAAAAAAAAACTGTAAATATATAACGAATCTTCATTTTGTCGTTAAGTAAGAACATGTGGCAGCCAATTAGTCAACAATTAATTATTTTGTGCTAAGGTTTTAAATTAAAATATTGGTGTAGTACCAAGGTAGTATGAATATAATTTCAATTTATTGTATTAAGGCTTAAGAATTAGAAGTATTGAAATGTATTATAAATGGCTTACAATGTATAGTTAATTAGTCTTGGGGAAATACTTGAATATCTGTAATATAATAATTTTCCGTTTAGAGTTGCAAAGAAACAGGCCCATACTAATCTACCTTACCAATATAAATTAACAGTAGATCCTTACAAAAGCGTAGTTTTCTTTCATTTTTACCCGTTTTTTGAGTAAGACAAGCTGATATCAATGCACCGAGCTACCACCACTAATCATATAATAATACCGTGTAATGTCCTTTAATATTGATCTATGACAGAATTAAAAATTATTAGGAATATTAGTCACGTAACACTTTGAGTCTCTTTAAGGGTTGCTTGATGATGATATTTTTGCTTAATAAATATTTAACTAAAGTGGATTGGTAGTGAGACCCATCCCCCCCCACCAAAGCTGGAAAGCGTGCCAACTGGGGGATGGCTCAAAACAAATCGAGCGACGGGATCACGGGTGGCAGTTGGAGGGTCAAAAATAAAACTCGGCAGCTGAGCAAAACTGATTTTATTTGCCAAATAAACATTAACTGGCTGGCATAGGGCCACAATAGAAACAGGCAGAAGGCCACAATATAAAATCTGCAATTAAATAAATAACAATAACCACAAAATTTAACAATATAACGACAAAAGCTACCAAAACACTTAACGCTACAAATACCAAAACTACAATTAACAAACTGTATGGCCCATCTGCAGTTTTGGCCTGAGACACCCAAAACGTAAGACAAATTATTAAAGAAACAAATAAAAGTGAAAAGAAAATTTATAAAAATTTTGATAACCCCAATTAAGCCGGCAATTTGGCCCACATCCCTTGATTCCACCGAGGCCAGGGAGTAAGCCGGATTCCCTGGGCAGCTCCGAATAGAAGTTAACTAAAAGCACAATAATCCCCTTTTGGTGAGTTTAAAAATTAAACAATTTAAAAAAAATATAACACGGTACCGTTCTATTATCCCCGGACATCAATAATACAATTAACAACGAAAAAATAAATAACGATCACTAGGCCTAAACATAACAATAAATAACAACAAAACTTAACCATAGGGACCTAACAAAATATAAAATCCAAAAAATATAACAATAAACTAAACTAATTAAATAAATAACAATAAATATCAACGTTTTCTTCTTTTCTTTTCTTAAATTGTAATGTTTGAAATGTCCCCATGGCTGTTTCTTCACTTTGTCCAAACAGTTTTAGGCCTAGGCACAAATATATCCACAAACTTTTTTTTCTTCTTTTGTTTTATATATTTTTTTGTTTTTTTTATAAATCACCCCCAGCTCAGCCGCCGGGAAAAGATGGAAAGAACTGACCTGAGGACTGAAGACTTCTACCACCAAAGATGTAGGGCGGGTAGAGGGCAACTCCAGGCTCCAACATGGTCCTCAGGCCAGGCTAGCAGTGGAGAATATCGAAGTTCCCCCGGACGGCAGGCTGAGGGCTGAAAGTCCCACTCAAGGACCCTGGACTGAAAGGCCAAACACAGCAATTAAAAACAGTCCAGCCATCACCACCAAAAATACTATACATAACCACTAAACATGACATGGCAAAACAAAACGGGCACAGACAAAATTATACAGGATTAGCACACTAGAAAAAATAAAAGATCTATTTTTTAGGTTATGAAAATTTATGTTGGAAAACAGATTTAAAACAAATTACAAATTAACCAATTATAAAAGAATTAATTACGTATATGGAACTAAAAATGACAAACTGAAAACTAGGATATGGATACATGAGCAATAGGTTATAACATGAAAATCAAAGAGTACAGCTAGGCTAGGTTATTGGCAACGAACAAAAAATATGGTAAATCGGTAACTACAACTGTAAAAAGGCTCAATAAACATTATACAGAATTACAATGGAAAATAAAGGCAGATATAAAAAGCATTAACGG
>JAQJVL010001950.1:0-10000 GCA_035578905.1 Stictocephala bisonia | reverse complement strand
TAAAAGTAGTACTCCCCTTTTATTTGTTACTCAAGCAATTAGACCGATATTTACAATTAGACCGATAGTTACAATTAGACCGATAGTTACAATCAGACCGATAGTTACAATTAGACCGATAGTTACAATTAGACCGATAGTTACAATTAGACCAATAGTTACATTTAGACAGATAGTTACAATTAGTACAGATACCCTTAAAACAAGCTAAGGCTGTAAAACTAATTCTGAATGTGTAAAAATTATCAATAAATGGTTTTAAAAATATTTAAAATCATTATTTTATATGGTATTTATTACGTTGACGACGACTGTGTATAATGACAATAAGAATTCCTAATTATGATAATCAATAACCCGTTGTCTTGTCCGTTGGCCTTTAGTTTGCCAATATAAGATGAAATCTTAGATAACTATCTATAACTAATCTTAGATGCCTATTTTAAGAATAATATATAATTTTTTTTTTAACTTCACTCGCCAGTTGACATGGGCCTACAGGCCTGTGCGTCAACTTTATTCAACGAGTGAAGTACCGACCGTTGGCTCAGTGGGGATTCGAACCTTGGATCTTGCCCTCCGCAGTCCGAAGCCTTAGCCACTGAGCCACCACGCCGGCAAATTGTAACAAACCAAGTAGTTTTCAGACTTAAATAACTGTATAGTTATTTATTACGTACTCAAAACAGCGTCTTTTGCTGATTTAATTTTTATGAATCCAAGTTTGTCATTTAAGAGAAGGTTGTTTTTCTACAACAATTTGCCTGAGAGTCTTAAACAATTTTAATTTTGTTGGTAAAAACAAGAAGAAACGAAATTGGTCTGTAGTTGCTGATATAGTTTAACTACTCAAAGAAGGTTATGATTAAAAAAAAAAACTTTGAAGAACAAGGGAAATATTCAAAAAAAATCAAGACTTGTTATGACTAAGGATGAGTAAGTCTAAGGATCTACACGTCCTTATGTTTGATTTAATCAACCATGTCGACGTCAAAATTATGCCAGTCAAATTTTGGAGAATACCGTGCAATAATATTGACTCTTCCTCTGCTGAGACTGGTGTCAATACCCTTGTTATTTAATTCCATTGATTTTCTAATCAATACAATTGCATGGCCACTTGTATACTGTCACAATTAAAGAAATATCATCTGCAATAATTTATGAATATTGTATTATACTTGCCTACCTTCATGAGAACAGTACATCATTAGGGCATGAACACTAACCGCTCCAGCACTTTGGCCGAATATAGTGACTTTAGAAGGATCACCGCCAAAATGGCGTATGTTGTCTTGGATCCATCGAAGTGCTAACCGCTGATCTTTGATTCCTTGATTTCCTGGTAGTTCAGAGTCCCCAGTAGACATAAAACCTGGTTGACAAGTTCAAAGAAAAACTAATTAAATGAGTGAGTGAAAAGAGTTCTTAAACAAATTGCTTCAGTTTATTTTATCTTTATTGTATTGTTGTAACTGGTCATATACAATAAATACTTAGTAAAAAAGATTGAATTCATCTCAAAACAAATGGAAGTATACGCATTTACATAACCAATTTAAGTTATGTTTTATATTTATTTCCTTTCACATAGAGCCATCTACTTGCTTATAGCAACTAGTTTATTTGAAATATCACTTTATTACTACCATTTGCTTGATTTCCATGTTTTATTTTACGTAAAATAGTTAACCCGTTCCAACTTCAGAACTCCTTTAACTGTGATGATACATGATTCAATTATTGCTTTAACTTAGTAACTGTTTACCTGGCTCTTAAGAAGATGTTCAGTTCGTGATACCCACATATTGCTCTTTAACACAACGGCAGTGGAAAAACGTAAAGCCTAAGCAGTTTCTAAATCTTTTTTAAGCAAAGTAGGTCTGCCTAACACAGGCTTAATGATCCTGGTTTTGGGGAAAACATCCATTGCAACAACTGATTACCCACCCACCCACCCATACACGTATATTGGAATTGACCCACCCGCCCTCCCATACACGTACATTGGAATTGATCCACCCGCCCACCCATACACGTACATTGGAATTGATCCACCCGCCCACCCATACACGTACACTGTTATTGACCCACCCACCCACCCATACATGTACAGTGGTATTGACCCACCAGCCTCCCTATACACGTACAGTGGTATTGACCCAGCCATACACATAGAGTGTTATTGACCCACCCGCCCACCCATACACGTACATTGGAATTGATCCACCCGCCCACCCATACACGTACATTGGAATTGATCCACCCGCCCGCCCATACACGTACACTGTTATTGACCCACCCACTCACCCTATACATGTACAGTGGTATTGACCCAGCCATACACATAGAGTGTTATTGACCCACCCGCCCACCCATACACGTACAGTGGTATAGACTGTACGTGTACTGAAAACATTAACCCGTATAAATATTAGTGTAGTATGATATAAGTTTAGCATACGTCATGCCCATAACATGATAATGTTTGGAATCCAACTACCATTTATCTTCCATAACACTGAAGGATATTTATTTTTTTTATATATAAATAAACACTTATTTAACACACTCTCTTTTTTTTGCTAAAGACGTTAATACATTTGTGGTTTTTGACGAGACATTAAAAGTAAAAATGACCAACTTGTAAAAACACCACTTAACAAATTAGACATTTGACGTATTCTCTGCCAAAATCTGGTAAATAATCTATCAATATACGAAAGCAAAAACGTTATTTCTTGATTATTGCAATCATGGTTAATACATTTTAGTATTTTTTATAAGTACCACTATACGTGAATCTCCAGTACCGCTGTACGTGTATTGGAGGGCGGATGGGCCAGTACAGAGGGTGTAGGAAGAGGAGTTAAAAATATACATTCCAAAATAATTATGTCACTTTTTGTTCCCTAGCATGAGTAAAATCTGACATTTTAAGTTTAATGTTAGAAAATTGTGTATATATCTCATTCGAGAAAAGAATAACTTGCCGTTTTAACAGTGATTATCGCTCTTAAGTAAACATTATTTAATGTCATATACATTCTTTTATACATTTATAAATATTATGCTTAATTATTTTTGAAAAGATAGTTTTATTTGTAACTAAAAAAATTCTAGGTTACGTACCTTATCGTCCGCAATTCCTGTTTAGTAATAAAGTTTACTATAGTTTCAACTATCAACGTTAAATCTTCAATCACGAACGTTAAATCTTCATCTAAATTAATGTCGTCAAAGAATAAATATTAACATAAAACACAATTAGCAACATCTAAACACGATTGCACTGTACATAGAAAACATTGTTTACCGGCCGGTACTCGTCTCTGAACTCATTTAGTTAGTCACTGAACTCACTAGACGAGTACTTAATTCAGTGACGAGTACCGGCCGGTAAACAATGTTTTCTATGTACAGTACAATCGTGTTTAAATGTTGCTAAATTTGTTTTATGGTAATATTTTTCTTTGACGACATCAATTTAAATGACGATTTAACGTTCGTGATGTTTTGAAAATGACTACTTGATAGTTGAAACTATAGTAAACGTTATTACTTTACAGGAATTGAGGACGATAAGGTACGTAACCTGTTATTTCAAGTGCCAATTCCAGAAGGCTAATCATGAATAAAAAAAAAAAAAACTCCCTTCCGAGATTATGTTTATTGCATTATTTAAAACTAAAGGTCATAATAATTCTTAGTTTTGGGTAAAACTTGCGTTTTTGAATTTTTGTCGTGTACACAGTATTATGATAATCGAGAACATAATTTCAAGATTCAAAAGACTTTTTTTGCAGATGTTTTATTGTTAACCAATTGCTAAAAACACAGAGACCAGGTTCTCATACCCAAATTCGATAAGAATTGAAATTAGTTAACTGTTGCCTATAGGCAACATCATTTATCATACTGTCCAAGGCAATCCATTTTCTGTAGACACATGCTGCTGATATCTAACGGTGATTTATTTAAGTGATTTATTTAAGATAATTGCGTGTGGACTGCTGTTTAGCGTACTATTGACTCAGCTATCAGTGACTTCAGTGTGCGCTGGATAAATACAGGAGGAGGGATGGTGAGGAGGAGAGAGGGAGATCACTGGCGCTACCTATGAGAACCAAACCTGCACTAATTTCACCAATCAGGAAAATCGGTTTTACGAGACTTATATGAGCGGACAGTCCTCTTTATTCTATAGTCAACAAATTAATGTATTTAATTCTAACGTTGTATTCATAAGATAAAAATGTATTGCATTCACATACCAAATAATCCAATACGATACTGAATGGAGACCAGTACAACTTTTCCCTCCATCATGTATTCTGGAGTGTAACTGGATATGGTCCCGTGTTCGAACCCGCCTCCGAAAATCCAAACCATTACAGGTAAGAGGGCATCTTCAGAAAGCTAGATAAGAAAGCAACTCATTTTATAAATGCATTTCTAGGTTTATGTAATTCACCAAGTCTGTAGCACTCAATATCAGTTAGTTAATGTGTTTAATTCACCAAGTCTGTAGCACTCAATATCAGTTAGTTAATGTGTTTAATTCACCAAGTCTGTAGCACTCAATATCAGTTAGTTAATGTGTTTAATTCACCAAGTCTGTAGCACTCAATATCAGTTAGTTAATGTGTTTAATTCACCAAGTCTGTAGCACTCAATATCAGTTAGTTAATGTGTTTAATTCACCAAGTCTGTAGCACTCAATATCAGTTAGTTAATGTGTTTAATTCACCAAGTCTGTAGCACTCAATATCAGTTAGTTAATGTGTTTAATTCACCAAGTCTGTAGCACTCAATATCAGTTAGTTAATGTGTTTAGTTCACCAAGTCTGTAGCACTCAATATCAGTTAGTTAATGTGTTTAGTTCACCAAGTCTGTAGCACTCAATATCAGTTAGTTAATGTGTTTAGTTCACCAAGTCTGTAGCACTCAATATCAGTTAGTTAATGTGTTTAGTTCACCAAGTCTGTAGCACTCAATATCAGTTAGTTAATGTGTTTAGTTCACCAAGTCTGTAGCACTCAATATCAGTTAGTTAATGTGTTTAATTCACCAAGTCTGTAGCACTCAATATCAGTTAGTTAATGTGTTTAATTCACCAAGTCTGTAGCACTCAATATCAGTTAGTTAATGTGTTTAATTCACCAAGTCTGTAGCACTCAATATCAGTTAGTTAATGTGTTTAATTCACCAAGTCTGTAGCACTCAATATCAGTTAGTTAATGTGTTTAATTCACCAAGTCTGTAGCACTCAATATCAGTTAGTTAATGTGTTTAATTCACCAAGTCTGTAGCACTCAATATCAGTTAGTTAATGTGTTTAATTCACCAAGTCTGTAGCACTCAATATCAGTTAGTTAATGTGTTTAATTCACCAAGTCTGTAGCACTCAATATCAGTTAGTTAATGTGTTTAATTCACCAAGTCTGTAGCACTCAATATCAGTTAGTTAATGTGTTTAATTCACCAAGTCTGTAGCACTCAATATCAGTTAGTTAATGTGTTTAATTCACCAAGTCTGTAGCACTCAATATCAGTTAGTTAATGTGCTTAATTCTTCTCACTTGTTTAAGGTGCATTATTAATACAAAAAAAAGGAGGATTGGGTTTTTACTATTTTAATTTTTTCGGTTGAAACACACTATGTAAAAGATTGTGATGAAATTTGTAACTTTACACAATATTTATTTTTATTTTATTTATTTGTTTATTTATGTATTATAGTCAAAGACACCTTATACGCTAAAATATAGCTAGGCAGATGACTTGTAAAATTACAACAGTAATATAAAACAATATATAAACAACAATAAATATGTAACAAAGATGAGCAGCTAAAAATATATACACCAAATAAGAGTTTTCGCTACTGGTAAACCACCCGTCCCGACGTGGAATCCAGGTAGTCTGAGACACTGTAAAAACAGTTTGAGATTAGATACTTAAAAAGTCTCTTCTTAAACATCTTATAATCATCCAGGCCTTTTAACTCAACTGGTAGATGATTGTATAGTCTTACACAGGAGTAAAAAGGGGACTTTTCGAGAAAAGTTGTTCAATGAATAGGATACTGCAAAATGGAAATGTTTCTAGTATTATAGCAGTGTGTGTAATTCATGTTAGAAAATCTCTCATAATTTGACTTTACAAAAAGCAAAGACTGAAACAAGTACGCTGATGGTAGAGGAAGAATCCCTAAAGTTTGGAAATGTTTCCTGCAAGAGTCATTGTGAAGAGAACCTGTCATAAGTCTAATTATTTTCTTTTGTTTTAGAAAAACCTTAGATGATTCAGAAGAAATTCCCCAAAATAACAGTCCATATGTAATCAGGGAATGTACATATGCAAAATAAACTTGTTTTAGGGTGTTTAGATCTACAATAGTGGAGAGAGTTAAAATAGCGTAAAAAGCTTTGATAAGCTTTTAGAGCAATTGATTAATATGCTGACGCCAAGTTAGGCTAGAATCCACTTCCAAACTAAGAAATATCGTGGATGTGACAGTGTTGATATTCGGTGACAGAAAGGATGTATTATTTAAAATACAGTTAATCCGGTTGATTTGAAAGTTTATAAAATATGACTTGTTTGGATTTAAATGAAGGCCATTTGCATTGAACCAGTTATTTAATAGAATTAATTGTTCCGATAGTTGTTTTGAAAGGATATTTCTGTTTTTGTGTGAAACAATGAAAGAGGTGTCTTCAGCATAAAGAACCATCACCCTACTAGAAGTGACCTCAGGGAGATCATTTGCATAAATGAGGAAGAGTATAGGACCCAATATTAAGGCCTGAGGCACTCCTGAATTCATTACTTGAAATTCACTCTCTGCTTCTGAATCAATCACAACATTTTGTCGACGATTGTGCAAGTAAGAAGCAATCAAGCAAGTGCCACTCCTCTTATGCTATAAGACCACAGTTTCCCAGTCAGGACGTTGTGATCCACACAGTCGAATGCCTTGGACAGGTTACAAAAGGCACCAACAGTGTGCTGCGACCCATCCACGGCACTAGACACTACAGTCCAAAACTCAAAAATTGCGTTACAAGTGTTTTTACCCTTTAAACATCCAAATTGACGAGAGTGAAAACTTTTATTTCTATCAATAAAATTTCATATAATCTATTAAAAATAGATTATACTCTATATTCATATAATCTATTAAAAATTATTCTTTCAAAGACCTTTGAAAATGAAGATAGGAGAGAGACTAGACGAAGGTTGTCTATTGATAAGTTATTTTGTTTTTTAAGAATTCGTTTTATAGTGGATATTTTAAAGTTTGGGGAAGACTTTTGACGCTTACAGAGATAGTTTTTATCTGCTTTTTCTACAGTAGTTAAACAATTAAAGCTTATTAACTGGCCCAAATGATCAGACATCCCTGTTTCTTCCATCTGTGCAAATTTGTAGTAAAAATTGATAAAATGTTGTCTAGGCAGGTTTTCGACCTATTAGTAATACGAGTTGGCTCATTAAAACATGGCTTTAAATTATAAGACCTTAGGATGTTAAGGAAGTTATGCTTAATGTCACTGCCATCTAACATATTTATATTGAAATCTCCTGTAAGAACAATTTTAGTGTTTTTAAATTTTAAACTCACGACCCTGAGTAAGCTATCTATCTTATCGTAAAAAATATTGAAGCTATTTTTGTCATTCTTAGGTGGTATATACAATGCTATGATTATTATAGGTTTAACTAATTGAACGATAACACCACAGCACTCAAAAATGCCCTCATGGCAAAACTTACACAACTGTTCCATTGACATTACAGAAAAGTCAGGCCTTGCAAGTATACAAACTCCTCCTCTTATGTATTTTGATTGAGAAAAGAAAGACACTGTTATGAAACCTTGTCTTTAAACTTGATGAAACGTGAAATGATTATCAGTATGAATTTAGTGTTCAGTGAAACAAATTATCGAGGGTTTCAATTTAGAAAATTCCGAAAATAGATTAAACTCTTCAACCTTTAAAGGTTGACTTAATCCCTGTATATTACACAGGAAATATACCTTAGAAAAAGTCTAAGGTCCCTGGAAACGTTGATTTGAGGAATATCATTGCTCGCAATGCAGTGTAATGTTACAAAGAGCTGTGGAGATTGTATGCAATACGTTGTTTGCTTGGTCCTCCAATTACTGATACAACGTCCTGGCTACTGGGCTGTCATTAAGTGGCTCTTCCTGTGGAACAGTCGACCTTATTTAGTAACAATGACTACACTCGTACATATAAATTCATCGTATTCATTTCCATCTCACATTCATTCATCCTCTATTATCAATGTCTTAATAATAAATAGTAATAATTATAATGACAAACATTGAATTTCAGGAGTTTTAGGTAAATTTATATTTAAGAACTAAGTAAAAATATTCTATTAAAATATGTATTTTCGATGCGTTTCTTTTAGTTTTTAGGGAACTTATTGTTTTACATGTGTATTTGTTTATTTTATCATTTTCACTATATGAAGAACTTAACTTGGTTGGCTTTTCAACGATTGTTTGGTAATAAGACATGTAGTACAACAATATACTGTTGAGTGATTATTATCTCACACGTCTATGGTCAAGAAATATTTTATTGTTTGATTAAAATGAATAAACACATAAAGCTTGCCTTAATGTCAGCATATTTTGAGTTAACAGTTCTGATGAGCCGAAACTTTTCATCTGTCACGATGAATAAATACAGTCTCTATGTCCAGTGAGATGTTTAGACGGTTTTATGTAAAACACATTTTAATTGTTATAAGAAAGGAATTGACCTATTGTACTTGCCTTGGGTGTGAAGATGTTGAGATAAAGGCAGTCCTCACTAACAGGTCCAACGGATAGGAAGGACTCTACCTGCATGCAGGCAGGAGGCATTGTTGCCGCTACCATCTCTTCTTTCCAAGGACCAAGGGGCTCCGCGCTCTGGGGGGAGAAATTAATTTAAAAATAATTCTCACCATACAAAAACGTACCAATGAAATGTGGACTATAACGACTAATAGAATATTGAAAATAATAGTTTTTTATTTTAACCTAAATTTCAACATTTATGCAAATATTCATAAATTTTAAGTTTTTGCATGTATGAGTGTTTTTACATAACTTTAAGTAACTAAGAATCATTATAAAATGTTCTTTTCATTATCAATTTTAGCAATTTAGGAAAGCACGCAGGTACAGTTGTTGATGTTCAAACAGCTTGGCGATGACACCCCCCTGACTCCAACCCTTTCAGGTGTTTCGGTTAGTTAGCCAGTCTGGATTAGACAAGGGGTGCAGTCTATCTTCTGAATTACAATTTCTCCAATTTCTGTCCGTGTCACTGTTTATTCTGTAGCTTTATTCTGGATCGCCTATTTTTTCTAGATGATTCCTTTATTGGACGAAACCGTTGAGTGTTGCAACGCTGATTAACTATGGACTGATTAACTCCTTGAATTCAAGAGTTACACTTATAACTTGTTTTATTTCTTGTAAATATCAATCTTTAAGTGTTATGTTCAAATACATTTCTGTACAGTGATATTTTTGTTATAAATCCCGAGGAGTGAGTTTTAAGTGCGATTTTAAAAAGGTACAACCAGCATAAACCTACAAGGTATTCAAGTCTACATTGGCACTGGAACGAAGAGGCCCTTTTCGTATGTCCTGCTGCGTCATGAATGACGTAATAGCCTGAAGCCATCTTCAACCTCAATTCATCCTTCAAGACGAGCTACCGCCTTGGTGACGTCATAATTAGTTGTTTGTGGACCCTGTCAGCTAGTATCGTCACCACCTTTTTATTTTCATTCGTGTTACCATTGGTTGATACTTATTTACAATAATAACCCGCACGTGTGCTATAAAATATATTATCATTGTTAGATTTTCAATTCAAAGCACTATGATATAAAAACCAGATACAAGCCTTAAACCTTATCATCTAGGGTTAGGCTATCAAAAATATAATTCATCTTAAGTAA